>JAJONR010002891.1:0-84313 GCA_029582245.1 Solanum etuberosum
AAATAAAAAGATAGAAAAAGATGTGACTGAAGACAAAAGAAACAAAAAGAGGACTGTCAAAAATGCTTAAAAAAATAAAGAAAGATGAAGTAAAATAAAAAGAAGAAAGGGAAAGATAAGAGCGATAAAGTCTAAGTCACATATGTGCTGAAGAGAGTCAAGGGAAAGAGCAGGAAAAAAAATGTCAAGAATTGGTTGAGAAAAGAGGTAAAAAGCCAATGTAATGTCAAGGAGGGCAGAAAAGTCACTAAAAAGTATCCAAATGTACCTTACCTGACCCTGAGCCTACGTTACAAGCTAAGAAAGTCCTATAGTGATCCTAGTGACTAGTTTGGAGAGTCTATGCAGCTAAAATAAGGACAAGCCTATGGTATTGAGCACTAATTGTACTTGAAGTCATTTTTGACTGTGACTGTTGAATGAATCCTTAAACTTTAAATTCAGATCTATTGTGTGAAAAAGTATTTCTTTTGAAGTGAGGGCACTAGTTACATTGTTTGAGAGTTGGTACCTTGGTGATTGTGAAAGTGTATGTTGTGATGTCTACTAGTCCGTCTATGTCATGTGTTGATGCACATGAAATAGCTTGTTGAGTCTAGATGAAAAGATTTGCACTAAAGGATGAAATTTATTGAGAAAGCCATATGATTTCTTGAGTTTGTATGTCTGCTTCTACATAAATGTCGTTTAGAGTTTTAGTGTGTCGCTTGAGGATAAACAACAAGTTTTAGTTGAGGGTTTTGATATACCGTGAGTTTATGGTATTTTTTATGCATTTCACTTAAAGTTTGTGTCTGTCTTGGGCTAGTTTGTTACTACAAATAATGTTTTTTGTGTAAATCTTGCAGGAAATAGGTTTGGATGCGGTTGATTGAAATGAGGGTTGAAAATTGCAGAAATGGCCAGTGATGGAGCCAACCAGGGACCGTAGGTCCTATGATGGGCCGTAGATGAAGTGGCGTAGATGAGGGTTCAAGTAATTCTGAACAAGTGTGGAACCACAGAGGCCAACGATGCCCCGTAGATTGAATGATGGATCGTCCTGCACATCCATCGTTTGTGATCAGAAAGTTGAAGTTCCAGTACTTGAACCACGGAGGCAAGTGACGGACCGTAGTCCAGTCCACGGACCGTAGGTCCAACCATCGTCTGAAGGCCCTGAAATATTGCATAAGTGTTGATCCATGAAGAGAGACCACGTACCGTAGGTTGACCCACGATCCGTAGGTCGAAGTCGTCGATTGAAACCGCGTCAGAATAGTTATTTCCTTATTTTGTTTCCTCGTTGGTTGGGATTTGTTTTCTATAAATACTAGTTGTAATTCTCATTTTTGGGAGTTAAACATTATTGTATACTTTTAGTTTTTGGTCTTTTGGAATTATTTCACTAACACTTAGCAATTTAATTTCCGAAAATCGTTTTACACAATTTTCACTTTGAATTTCAATTCAAGATTTCAGGTTTCATCTATTCAAACTGTAATTTCAGGAATTCTTTCAACTTAATTATGAATTGTGAACTGTCAAGCATGAGTATCTATATCCAAAACTAGGGTTGTGGGAACCATGAAGAATTAACAAAGTATGAATAATAATTAAGTAATTCTCGAATAGTGTTTATGCATGTATTGTTAATCCTTTCATTTAGAAGTCTTTTTAATGGTTGAAAACGTTAGAACTCGCCCTATTCCTACTTGCCTTACCAAGGGGGTAAAAATGAGAAAACCATTGAACAACAGAGATTTAGTTAAAGATGATATCTAATAGTCTGATTTCAATTGAAGTGAGGGTGAAAACCATACTAAATTGATATGATGACTAATATGGGGTAAAGGTAAGGGTTAATAAAGCATACACCCATAGACGGACCAAGTTGCGTGGTGAAATTCCCTATTTGGAGGACCAAACACTTAGAGATACCTAACTTACCAACCTTGCATGTCAAACACTAGGATAGGATTACTATTATTATGATTATTGCATTAAGAGCTTGTGGGGAACGCATATACCCTAGTTTCAATCTTATATCGATAACTTAAATTTTGAATCTTGTCTACTTGTTACTTGATCAACAATCTGTTAATTTAGTTACAAAACCCCCTTGTTTACTTTTCTCGGAAATAGTTTGACTAAACGGAGATAATTGTGTGTTAAGTTTCAGTCTGAAAAATATTCCTCGTGGGATCGACCCCAACCTACAAGTTGGGTTCTTTATTTGGCAATGACCGCCTATACTACTTTACGGAGATGTAATTTGGGCGTATCAATGATGACATTCCGAAGATGGCTTTCCGAACTCGGTATGGTCACTATGAGTTTCTAGTAATGTCATTTGGTTTGACTAACGCTCCAGCGGCGTTTATGGACTTGATGAATAGAGTGTTTAGACAATATCTTGACATGTTTGTGATTGTGTTTATCGATGATATTTTGATCTACTCAAGAAGTGAGAATGAGCATATTGATCATTTGAGGATCGTATTGCAAATCCTTAAGGACCAATAACTTTTTGTAAAGTTTAGCAAATGTGAATTTTCGTTAAGGTCCATAGCTTTCCTTGGTCATATTGTGTAAAGCAAGGGTATTGAGGTAGATCCTAAGAAGATGGATGCGGTCAAGAGTTGGCCTAGACCTCTAACTCCTTCAGATATAAGAAGTTTTTTGGGTTTGGCCGGTTATTATAGAAAGTTTGTTGAAGGCCTTTCTTCGATTGCCTCTCCTTTGACGGCCTTGACTCAAAAGAAAGCTAAATTTATATGATCGGAAGCGTGTGAGAAAAGTTTCCAATCCGGTGTTGACCTTACCGGAAGGGACGAATGATTTTGTGGTTTATTGTGATGCATCGAGAAACGGGCTAGGGTGTGTGCTAATGTAAAATGGGAAAGTTATCACCTATGCCTAAAGGAAACTTAAAGTTCATGAGAAGAATTATCCTACTCACGACCTTGAGTTAGCGGTGGTTGTATTTGCTCTAAATATTTGAAGACACTATTTGTACGGAGTTCATGTTGATGTGTTTACCGATCACAAGAGTTTGCAATATGTGTTTTGTCAGAAAGACTTTAACCTTCGCCAAAGAAGGTGGTTTGAGTTATTCAAGGATTATGACATGAGTGTTCTTTATCACCCCGACAAAGCTAATGTGGTGGCGGATGCTCTTAGTCGATTATCTATGGGTAGAGTGGCTCATATTGATGAAGAAAAGAAAGAGTTGGTTCGAGATGTGCATAGATTGGCTCGGTTAGGTGTTCAACTAATGGACTCCACCAAAGGTGGTGTTATGGTCCACAATGGTTCTGAATCATCTTTTGTGGCGGATGTGAAAGCCAAGCAAGGTCTTGATCCAATTTTGGTAGAATTGACAGAGGCGGTACTCAAGAAGTCCGTTGAGGCTTTCTCAAAAGGGGGAGATGGAGTACTTAGATACCAACGTCGTTTATGTGTTCCAGATGTGGATAACTTGAAGGAAAATTTTTTAGCAGAAGCTCATAGTTCGTGGTATTCCATTCACCTGGGAGCCACCAAAATGTACCGTGACTTGCGGGAAGTCTATTGGTGGAATGGGATGAAGAAGGATATTGCGGGATTTGTGGATAAATGTCCTAATTGCTAACAAGTGAAGGTTGATAATCAGAAACCGGGAGGTTTATCCCAAGATATTAGCATTTCTACTTAGAAGTGGGAAGATTTGAATATGGACTTTATAGTAGGGTTGCCATGTACTCGGTGCCAATATGATTCGATTTGGGTTATAGTAGACCAAATGACGAAATCGGCTCATTTCATTCCCGTCAAAGTTTCTTATGGTGGAAGACTATGTGAAGTTATATTTGAGGGAAATGGTAAGATTACATGTTGTGCCCTTGTCCATTATCTCCGATAGAGGTACTCAGTTTACTTCTCAATTTTGGAAGTCATTCCAAAAGGGTCTTGGAAAAAAAGTGAAGCTTAGCACAGTTTTTCACCCACAAACCGATGGGTTGGCGGAGCAAACGATCCAAACATTAGAAGATATGTTGAGAGCATGTGTCATCGATTTCAAAGGAGGTTGGGATGATCACTTGCCATTAATAGAGTTCACTTATAATAATAGCTACCATTCTAGTATTGGTATGGCCACCTTTGAAGCTCTTTATGGTAGGAGGTGTAGATCTCTTATAGGGTGGTTTGAAAGAGGTGAAGTTGCCTTGATCGGACCTGAGCTAGTTCATGTAGATATGGAAGAGGTCCGGCTTATTAGAGAGAGGTTGAGAACAACCCAAAGCCGACAAAAGTCGTATGCCGATGTGAGAAGAAGGGATCAAGAATTTGATGTTAACGATTGGGTTTACTTGAAAATCTCACCCATGAAAGGTGTGATGATGTTTGGCAAGAAAGGGAAGCTTAGTCCCCGATATGTAGGCCCATATCAGATTTTGAAGCGTGTTATGAGTTAGATTTGCCAAATGAGTTGGCAACCGTGGATCCGGTTTTCCATGTCTCTATGCTTAAGAAGTGTGTTGGAGATCCGACGTCCATAGTTTCCCTTGAAGGGTTGGGAGTTTATGAGAACCTCTCATATGAGGAAGTTCCGGTTGAGATTTTGGATCGGCAAGTTAAGAAATTGAGAAACAAGGAAATAGCTTCCGTGAAGGTTTTATGGAGGAACCAACTAATTGAGGGTGCTACTTGGGAGGCCGAGGCCAATATGAAGTCCCGATATCCTCATCTTTTTCCTTCTACTCCTATTCTAGCTTGAGGTAATGAATTTCCTCTTGGTTTGTTCTATGTTTAGAAGTCATGTGTGTTTTATGTGTTCCCATAATTTCTTTATATGCATGTTCATGAAAAAGCTTAAGTTTTGAAAGAAATGACTTCTGTGATTAGTTTTCCTCATGTTGTTGTGCATTGAGTATGAGTTGCCTACAGACTTCATGAGATGAGTTGTTGAACATGCCTTGACTCGGAGTGGAGATTTCCTCCTTGAGTATGTACTTTGAGTATCGATTGCATATAGGCTCATGAGATTGTGTTGAGCATGCTTTTAAGTTTGGAGATGATAGTTGATACGCCCAAATTACACCTCCCTAAAGAAGTATAAGTGATCGTTGCCAAATAAAGAACCCAACTTGTAGGTTGGGGTCGATCCCATGAGAAATATGGTTAGACTTAAACTTAACTCATAATTATCTCCGTTTAGTCAAACTATTTCTGAGAAAAGTAAACAGGGGGATGTTGTAAATAAGTAACAGATTGTTGATTTGAATGATTAAGTAACATGTAAACAAGATTCACAATTTTAGTTATCAATATAAGATGAAAACTAGGGTATATGTGTTCCCCACAAGCTCTTAACGCAGTAATCCTAATAATAGTAATCCTATCCTAGTGTTTGACATGCAAAGCCGATAAGTTATGTATCCCTACTTGATTGGTAATTTTGCAGGAACTTTCACTCGTGACTTGGTAAATCTACAAGTGTGTGCTTTACTAACCTTTACCTTCACCCCAGATTAGTCATCGTGTCAATTTAGTTGGGTTTTCACCCTCACTTCGATTGATTAAAGTCAGAGTATTAGATAGCAGTAAATCCTTAATTATTTTTTTGTTTTTTATCCTTTTCTCATTCATTACCCCCTTGGTAAGGCAAGTAGGAAAGAGGCGATTTCTAATGTCGGCCACCATTAAAAAGACTTCTAAACGAAAGGATTAACAATATATGCATAAATACTATTCAAGAATTACTTAATTATTATTCATACGTTGTTAATTTCTCATGGTTCCCTCAACCCTGGTTGTGGATTTAGCTACTTATGTTTGAGACTTCACAAATCATAATTAGGTTGAAAGAAATCATGAACTTAAAATTAGAATAGATAAAAACCGAAATCTTGAATTGAAATTCAAAGTGAAATTTGCATAAACCGACTTCCGAAAATTAATTGCTAAGTGTTTGCAAAATAATTCCAAAAGACCAAAACTAGAAGGTTACAATAATGTCTAACCCTTAAAAATGGAAATTATAACTAATATTTATAGAAAACAAATCCTAAACCAACTAGGAAACAAAATAAGAAAATAGCAGCTCAGGCGCGGTTTATGTCGACGACACGACCAACGGACCGTGGGTCAACCTACGGTCCTTGGTCACCCTCCGTGGTTCAAGACTTGGGCAATAATTCAGGTCCTTTAGATGACGGTTCCACTTACGGTTCATGGATTGGACTACGGTTCGTCCTGTCACTCCGTGGTTTGAGTACTGATAATCAGCTTTCTGACCAGGACCTACGATCATCCACCTACGGCCCGTCACTGGACATACGGTCCGTGGTTAGCTCTGTCAGTGGCCACTTCTGCATTTTCCAGCTCGTATCTCTATCAACTGCATCCAAGCCTATTTCCTACAAGAATTACACAAAAACATTATTTCTAATAACAAACTAGCCCAAGAGACACACAAACTCTAAGTGAAATACATCAAAAATACCGTAAACTCATCACGGTATATCAACACCCTCAACTTAAACTTGTTTGTCCTCAAGCGACACACTAAATCTCTAAACGACACTTATGTAGAAGCAAACATACAAACTCAAGCAATCACATGGCCTCCTTAATCAACTCTATCACTTAGTGCAAATATTTTCATCTAGACTCAACAAGCTAACTCATGTGGATCAAAACATGACATAGATAGACCAATAGACATCACAGCATACACTTTTCAACAATCACCAAGGTACCAACTCTCCAACAATGTAACTAGTTCCCTCACTTCAAAAAGATCCTTTTTTCACACAATAAGTATAATTTTAAGTTCAAGTATTCATTCAACACTCACGCTCAAAAGTGACTTCATATACAGTTAATGCTCAATACCATAGGCTTGCCCTTATTTTCACTGCATATACTCTCCAAACTAGTCACTAGGATCACTATAGGACTTTCTTAGCTTGTAACGTAGGCTCAGGGTCAGGTAGGGTATATTTGGGTACTTTTTAGTGACTTTTCTGCCCTCCTTGACATTACATAGGCTTTTTACTTCTTTTCTCAACTAATTCTTGACATTTTTTTTATTTTCTGCTCTTTTCCTTGACACTCTTCAGCACAGATGTGACTTTGATTTTATCGCTCTTTTTTTCTTTTACTTTCTTCTTTCTTTGTTTCTTTGCATCATTCTCATTCTTGTTTTTTTTTTCTTTTGACTTCAGTCACATCTTTTTCTTTCTTCCACACATAGCTCTTTTCATACCCTTTTCTTTCGGTTTCCTTTTTCATAGCCACCCTCATCTTATGTATTTTGCATGAGTTGAGGTGCACAATATCTGATGTCGGACCAGGGCCAAGATAAGGTAACTTTTTGAATTAGCCACCCTCAACTTAGGCTTTTGGCCTAAGTTAAAGTGCACATGTCCAAGGAGGGACCAGGGCCAAAACAATCTTTTAGGGAAGGTGATTTCGGTGTATTAAAAGAAATGGTATTCGTTAGGCTCAAATATTTGGATCTAAGGGAGCATTTATTTCTTTTGGTTGACTTGTAGGCTTGAGTGGACTTCTTTGAACAAGGGTGTATGATCATTTCCAAATTTTTAGCCTAGATTACCTTAGCAGGACCAACGGGGTAAGTTCTAGATTGGCATATAATGCATGAATATACAACATTTACTCACACACACTTGGCATATTGTTTCATTATCAGATTATTGAATTACCCAGTTCATGTAACACTGCGTACCCAAAAGAGGAAGGCTTAGCAAATTTCAGGACTTCCAGGTGTCACCCACGAGGGCAAACCATGCCCCGTGGTTCGACCCATGCCATGCGGGTGAGCTCCGTAGGTAAGCACCCTGGAAATCTGACCGAGGCAGTGAACCACGGGACCAGGACCCACGCCACGTGGATGGGTCCATGGTCCGTGGGTAGGGAGTCGCGGGTCAAGGTCCTGAAAACCAAGCCCCAGACCACGAACCACGGTTCACAAGGATGGACCGTAAGTCCATCCACAGTCTGTCGACGTGGTCTCGTGGGTGGGGCCTGTGGGACGGTTAAGTTAATGGCTTATGGGTCTTTTTCAGATTTAATTAGAATTAAGTGGTGTCATTTTGCCTAAGTCTAGACAACCTATATAAGTCTTTATAACCCCCAAAATCCCCTAATTAAGTCATTCTCTCATATCCAAAAAGAAAACTTAAAACTCCTCTCAAATATTCTCTCTCTAGAAGTTGGAAGCAGAAGGTAGAAGAGGAAGCTAGATCAAGATCAAATCTCCTATTTTCAAGCCTGTGAGGGATTTGTGATAAAGGTATGATAGCTTTCCATCCATGGGATCCTTCCTACCATGGAGTCCCCTAGAATTCCCCAATTTGATGAAGAATTCGCCAATTCTTGCTAGGGTTTCTTCCAATGTTGTGGGTTATGATGATTGTTGATCCAATTGAGTGGATTGTGATTGTTTATGATTGAATTAGTAGAATTACATGTTATTAGAGTGAAATTACATTTACCCATGACTATTCCCTGATTATACCCTAGAATTGATATATTTAGGTTGGTGCCATGAAGGGAAACTTTGTGGGTTTAGGCTTGTCCTTATAGTATTAAGGAATTTTGATTTGAATTGCTTGGGAATGAAGCTTAGATGATGATCATGATATCTAGGGCTTGAGAGTAAAGCTTATGATGTGAATTGTTGGTAATTGATGTTATTGTTGAGGAAGAGATACTTCCCACATAAATTGCCTAATTATGAATGTATGAATGTGAAGGATTTACTCACCTGAACGATTCTAGATTAGAAAGGATTGCTCACCTAAAATGACTCTAGACTAAAAGATGATGTAATTGTTGAGGATAGAGGCGATTACCCTTGACCTCAATATGAAAGGATATGAGGTGATTCCCATACTCCTTAGAATTGAACAAGACGTGAGTCCCCACGTTCCTATTATGATGAATGGACATGGAGGCGAGTACCCATGCTCCTTATGAAATGATGTGGAGGCGAGTACCCGTGTCATATGATGAGGTTGTGGAGGCGAGTACCCGCAATCTAAAAGTAAGTAAGGCAAGAGGTGAATACCCATTAGCCTTTGTAAGTTAGGCAAAGAGATGAATCCCCATGTCTTTAAAAGTAAGTAATAACTATGTGAACTATCTTATGAAGAATGAATAGCTTGGATTGTTTCTTGAGGTACCTTCGATGAGGTAAGTTAACTAAGAGGTGATGATCCAAGTCTTGACTAAGGAAGAGGAAGGTTTCTTGAGAAGTATTCCTTTCTTATTATGATATTGATGTATGTGCATGATTATGCTTATGGTTTGTATTGACTAACCATGATGTTTATGTTGTTTATTCTAGCTATCATATGTAGTACTTAATTGTACTAACGCATACTTTGCCTACATTCTTATTAAATATAGGGTCCGGTGACTTAGATTCTCACACTCGTGGCTAGCTTCATTGTTGATCAAGGAAGTGAAGATTTGGTGACTCCTCATTGTGTTTGAGGATGTGATCACCCTTTTCTATCATGTTGTTCCTTTATGTTTTGGACTATTGTATGGGCTGCGTCCCAAGACTTTATTCATGTTGTTCTTGATGGTTTGAGACTATGATATTAGACTTCCGCTCGTTTTATAAAATACTTTGATTGTATTGAAAAGTTTTCATTCTCGCTCATTTCTATTACTTTATGTTATGATATGCTAAGTGGCTTGTATGAGGCCTTTCGGGGTTTTATACGCCTTGTCGCATCTAGGGGGTACCCCTGAGTCGTGACAGTTCAAGTTTTAGCTTAAGTCATGCTATCATACTGGTTCCTTATCATGTCATATGAAGATCAAACACATTCAACTCATTAAGCCTATATATCTAGCATATTTCAAAATTTTGGACAGGTATCAATTTCATGCTCTTATGTCATAATGCTTTCATTCTTCTACTTACTTCTCCACCTACAATCCTAAACATGCCGGTTCAACATAAAAGTAAATCAGTCCCTTGGGGAAAAAGAACACAGGCAAGAAAACCCCAAGGGAGGATTATGAGTTGGGTTACTCAGACTTCATCCTATCACTCACAACCCATTTACCCTACCCCCAACAAAATATGGTGCAATTGCCCTCAATGCACAGAAAATAGAAAAGTAAAGCATAGGGTGAAGCAAACATGTGGTGCATATGCGCCGAAGATCCGTCAAGAGGCGGGTGGGTTCGGTTTCTCAGAAGCTGCTGGATCAATACTAGGGACGCCATCAGTAGCGCCCTCACCAACAGTAGGAACACCCTCAGTAGGGCTCACCAAACCTGACGGACCAACACCAATCTCACGGGCCCGCTACTACCTTATCTCCTCATCAATGATCGACTGCCTCTGGGCTGCCTCTAACTACTGGAGCTCCCTCTTCCATGCTCGTCGAGCATCCTCAGTGTCGGAAGTGTGATCGGAGTGGTGGCGCTTCGCAGAAGCACGAGAAGGGTCGGGTAATGGCATAGTGTCACCAAAGAGGGCAGTCATCACCACCTCATCCTCCTCAGCCGCAGGAGCAGCCTCTGGTACAGTCTCAGTAGGGGCTAGAGGGGCATCAGCCTCAGCACGGAAACTAGCCAACTCCGCCTGGAAAGTGGTTACATCTATAATGGGTGCAGGCCTCTCCAAGACTCACAACTCAAAGGCATCTAGGCACTTATAGACCGCCTGAATCTTCCTATCCATCATCTACTCCATACGATCCTCAGACTCCTCAACAGATCATTGCATCTAGGGCCTTATGTGATGCAGCAAGGTAGCCATCTGGGCCTCTAACTTATGGACTCGGGCCTGAGGAACTAGGGTCGACCCTGAAGGGGGAGTGGCTTGGGATGAGCTCGGGCCCTGGCTAGTGGCGGTGGAAGGGGGAGCCGGTGCATCTGTGGTAGTAGGAGGAGGGGAAGTATCAGCAACCTCTATACGCTCTACATCATCGGCAATGTCAGCACCCAAAGGAGGTCAGTCAACCTAGGGATCTCTCTACGGTGCAGCAAGGTTGGCATCATCTCTAATCATGCCAACGTCCATGGTCTTTTTCGCCTCTATCAATCTATCACAATGCCAGATAGGCACCCCAGCTGCACTGCACAGATGAAATATGTGATAAGGAAATGGCAAGGTAGTGGTGGTCTTGAAGGCCCTCTCATGAATCTCCGCAATCAGAATCTGGGGGAAGTTGAGCTCAAGTCCTGCCATCAGTGCTGCCAGCATCACAGCCCTATCACATGTAATTACGTTTTCCGCCTATGTAGGGGACAATCTAGTACGCACCACAGCCCAAAAGAACTTTGTAGTGAAGCTCAGAGTTGCCTTTCGGATAGGCAAAGATGTATTTCGCACCCACTTGGTGCCCTCCCATTCCTCAGTAATGTGTCGGTAATTCGATGGAGCAACATCTCTCTCTGCTCAGCATCCCTCTGAAAAGCCCCACTCTGCACCACATCTATCATGTAGTCATACTCTGCTATATTGATCTACAGAGTGTGGGCTGAGCCATAGATGAACCGGCGGATAGTGGTCTCGAAGATTTCAACTAAGCAGTCCGGCACCAGAGTCGCCTAAAGTGGAGGCTGAGCTAATGGCTTATCCCGTTTAGAAATGGCATTTCAAACATTGGCGGCGTAGGAGTCATAGAACTCTCGAGTCATCTCCTCGCTGAATTTTCCTGGGCTACGTGCCATCCACTCACATTGGTGCTTCTTGAACAGCTTCTCAATAGTAGGTACCGTGTGAAGGCTCCCAGTAAGGACCCGACGCTCCTCAGTAATAATGTGGGCCATCTTCTGGTGTTCATTCAACATCTTGGCATCAAAATAGATTTGGTACTGGCCCTCTATGCACCACCTGTTTTGCTCCATGGCACTAGAAACTGGCTCAGCTCTGGGTGGAACCGGGGAATCCCCCGTGCTATCGGCATCAGAAGACGATGCTGAAGTGCTGCTAGAACTAGAGCCGGACTGTGACTCTCCTGCTGGTGTGGCCCCCTCCTAAGACTGGGGGGCAGTGACCTCGACCTCATCACTAGAAGTAAGTATCTTCTTGGCTCTATTCCTGGTAGTCCGGGCAGCAGTGGGGGAGCCTTGGGTGGTCTCAGGGATGTACTTTTCCTCACTAGAGTTCACGATCATGCGGCAGGATGGGGTAACAGACTTAGACTTGCCCCCTTTTGCGTACACAAGAGCATGCTTTGGTGCTATGGTGCTTGAGGATGCTTAGTTAGTACTTGAAGAAGTCAAAAAGACCCAAGAAAGAATTTTAAAACAAGATTCGGAGTTAGACAAAAATCAAAAGAAAATTGAGGCAGTAGTTGGTGGTGTGAACCACGGTGGGTACCTACATCCGTCGATGGATTGACGGCCCATGGGTCCCCTCTGTAGGTTAGAGGGTGCATTTTTTAGGTCTTTGAAGTTGGAATCACAGATGTGTAGGACGGTCCGTCGATGAAATGATGGAATAGTCCACACCGTGGTTCCTGACTTAGCCTATTATTTTATGTGTGCAGTTGACGGGCCACGACCTACGGCCCGTAGGTGGACCTACGGTCCGTCGGTTGTGACCGTGTACCAACGCTGTGCCAGGCATGAATTTCCAACTTTTATACTACATATTAACATCAACAATCATTCAATCAATCTAAGTTTAAACATGCATTTAAACATATTATTTGATAGTTCATCATCCGTAGGGTTTTGAATATGCGAAAGTCAAAGATCAACACAAATAAACAGCGAAACCCTGTGTCAAAACTCTCGATTAGACCTATCAAACCCATTTATTCAAGTTAAAAGTAACTACACGCTCACACACCATCGTTCCAAGGGTAGTATCTAACTAGATTCAAACAATTATTCAAGCATTTGAAGTACCCAAGGTCAAGTTCAACGTTGTGACTTCAAATTTAAGCAATGAAATATTCAAATTCTGGGAGAAATCGATTACCTTACAAGTAAACAACATTGGTGAGTGTGTAGTACATCAGTTACTTCGTTAAACTCTAACAATTGTGACACCGAACCCGGACGTTAGATGTTTGGTGGAACTAGAAAGATTTAGGAGAGAAGAGAGAAATGGGGAATGTGGGGGAGATTATGTGGGTTGGTTAGGAAAAAATAGAAAAGAAAATAGAAAGGGAGGATTTAATGGGTGTGATGGGGCAGGTTAAGGGATGAAATTTAGGAATTCTATCGGTTTGAAACGGTTGGGGGGAAAGAGGGAAATGGGAAATGTATTCAAAAATGAAATGTTTTATTTTAATAGGGGTCCGGGTCGGGTCAACAGAAACCCAAACTTGGACCCACGAGACCCCGTCGAAGGTCTGTGGGTCGACCTACGGTCTGTCGATGGATCTGTGGTTCACTCCAACACTTAGTAAAAAATCAGAAAACATGCCTGGGATCTACGGATGACATCCACGGTCCGTGGGTTGACCTACGGACCGTCGATGGGACCCTTAGACCACTACAACATCTTAACTTCTGAAGGATTGTCCTTTTCTTCCCTGCACACGTAGCAAACCTTAGGACTTCCTTTTTACTTTTTCAGGACACTTTTTAGAGACGGACCCTATTCTATCTATGTCTAGCCAACACTAAACATAAAAATTAATAAACACCTATCTAAAAAGCTAAAATTTTAAGAAAACTACTATATCGAAAATAAACTCCTATAGTTGGCTAGAATTTACATCTTGGGTTGCCTCCCAAGCAGGGCTTGATTTAACGTCGCGGCATGACGCAGACACCTTAGTTACTCAGACTTCACTAAAATCCCAAGCCTCTATCACTTCATTGATACTCTCATATTTCCCCAAGTAAATTTGTATCCTCTATCCATTCACCTTGAACATCGGTCCTTCCTTGTTCTCGAGCTCAACCGCTCCATGTGGAAATACTTGAGTTACATTGAATGGCCCAGTCCACTTGGACTTGAGCTTGCCAGGAAACAAGCGCAACCTTGAGTTAAAAAAGAGCACCAAATCACCAACAATGAATTCACGCTTTTAGATCTTCTGATCATGGTACTTCTTCATCTTCTTCTTATACAAGGCTGAACTCTAATATGCTTTTAGGAGAAACTCATTAAGCTCATTCGTGTCATTCAGTCTTTGACTCGATGCGGCGCCCCAATCCAATTTCAACTTTTTTAGCGCCCACATTGCTTTATGCTCTAGCTCTACAGGCAAATGGCAAGATTTCCCATATACAAGTTGGTAGGGGGACATACCTATGGGAGTTTTGAATGCGGTGCGATAAGCCCATAGAGCATCATCAAGCCTTCTCGACCAGTCAGTTTTGTTGGCATATACGGTCTTTGCAAGAATTTGATTTATCTCGCGATTCGACACTTCAACTTGCCCACTTGACTGCGGATGATATGGGGTTGCTGCTACATTCTGGCAAACACCATACTTCTCAAGCAACGCCTTAAACAATTTATTACAAAAGTGAGAACCTCCATCTCTTATGATTGCCCTTGGTGTACAAAATCTGGATAAGATATTCCTTTTCAGGAATGCGGTGATACTTTTTTCCTCATTGTTTTAAAGCATGACTGCCTCCACCCATTTCGATACATAGTCAACCGCAACAAGAAAGTACTTCATCCCATTCGAACTCAAAAACGACCCATGAAATCAAGACCCCAAACATCAAAAAGTTGAATCACCAATATTGGGTTCATAGGTAGTTCTTGCCTTTTTGAAATTCCTCCTTCACGTTGGCAACGGTCACAAGACTTGGTGAAATCATGAGCATCTTGGTGGATTGTAGGCCAGTAATACCCACACTGCAAAATTTTATGGGCAGTTCGAATTCCACTATGGTGCCCACCAACAAGCGATGAATGACACGCCACTAGTATACTAATCATCTCAACCTCAGACACACAGCGACGAATAATCCCATCAGCACAAACACGAAACAAGTACGGCTCATCCCAAAAGAACTTCTTGACATCAGACATGAATTTTTTATTTGATGGAATGACAGATCCGACGGAACAAAATCACTTGCCAAGAAGTTAGCAAAATCTGCGAACCAAGGGATAAGATCATAAGAAGCATCCAATACTTGTTCATCAGGGAACACATCATTAATCTCAACTCCATTCTCAAACTTGATCATAGTTCCTCCTCTAATCTGGAGAAATGATTAGCAACCTGATTTTCTATTCCCTTTCGATCCTTTACCTCAACATCAAACTCTTGCAACAAAAGTACCCATCTAATCAACCTTGGTTTTGCATCCTTTTTAGCCATCAGATACCTCAATGCAGAATGGTCAGTGTGCACTATGAGCTTAGTACCAAGCAAGTAGGACCTAAATTTCTCGAATGCGAAAACCACAGCAAGGAGTTCCTGTTCAGTCATACTATAGTTCTTTTGAGCCACATTCAGAGCTTTGGTGGCTAGTAAATCGGATGAAAAATCTTCTCTCCCCCTCCGTTCTAATACTACCCCAAGTGCCACCCCACTCGCATCATACATCACTTCAAACGGTTGTCCCCAATCCGGTGAAATAATGATAGGTGTCGAAGTTAACATTTCTTTTAACTCTCCAAAATCTCTCAGACAAGCATCATCAAAATCAAACTTACACTTCTTTTCGAGTAGCTTGCACAATGGGTGTGCAATTTTTGAGAAATCTTTTATGAACCTCCGGTACAAACCTGCATTCCCAAGAAAACTTCGAACACCTTTTACAAAGATGGGTGGTGGAAGCTTTTCTATTACCTCAACTTTGTTTCTATCAACCTCAATACCTTTCTTCGAAATTCGATGACCCAGAACTATACCCTTTTTTACCATGAAGTGACACTTTTCCCAGTTGAGCACCAGATTGCATTCTTCACACTACTTTAGTACCTCAGCCAAATGTGTCAAACAATCATCAAACGAGTCACCTACCACAGAGAAATCATCCATAAATACCTCTATCGTGTCCTCCACCATATCTGAAAATATCGACATCATACACCTTTGGAAGGTCGCTGAAGCATTGCACAATCCAAATGACATTTTATTGAAGGCGAAAGTCCCACAAGGACAAGTGAAGGTTGTTTTCTCTTGATCTTTCGGAGCTATGGAGATTTGATTGTACCCCGAATACCCATCTAGAAAATAATACCAACCCTTACCCGCGAGACGATCTAGCATCAGATCCATGAACATTGGGAAGTTGTCTTTTTCAGTCCATGCATTTAACTTGCGGTAGTCCATACACACTATCCAACCAGTCACCGGCCTCATTGGAACAAACTTGTTTTTTGGCATTGGGAACCACCGTGAGTCCTCCTTTCTTTGGCACACACTGAACTAGGCAAACCCAACTACTATCAGCAATCAGATATATAACTCCAACATCTAACCACTTAATGATCTCCTTTTTCACAACCTCTTGCATAGGGGGATTTAGTCTCCTTTGATGCTCAATACTTGACTTACTGTCCGGCATGAGTTGGATTTTATAAGAACAGATGCCCGGCGGGATGCCAAATATGTCCGCAATAGTCCATCCTATAGCCCTCTTAAACCGCTTCAACACTGATACCATAGCCTCTATTTGCCCTTTACTCAAGTCAGCAGTAATAATAATGGGTAAGGTGTTATTTTGTCCCAAGAATACATACCGCAAGTGTGATGGAAGGACCTTATGTTCCAGTTTTGGAGGCTCATCAACAGACGGTTTTGTAGGTGGTGTGTCACGATTCTTCATGTCTAATTGCAACCATTTTGGCTTTTAACGAAACTCAAACCTATCAAGTGCGGCAACTAGATCATCATACTCATCAATACCAGCACTGTCAAAATTCATCATCACCGCTACTAGCGCATCAACACCTAACCTTTCCTGAATGGAAACCTCATATTCTTGCCCCTCAATGTGATTCACCACGGATACCAATTTAAGATCACTTTCATGCTTCATAGACCTACAGATGTTAAAAATTACCTCCTCATTATTTAATCGGAACTTCATCTGCCCTCTCTCCATATCGACCAAGGCACGGCGAGTAGAAAGAAATGGTCTCCCTAAGATGATGGGAATCTCAAAATGAATCTCATAATCAACTATCACAAAGTTCGCTAGAAAGATGAATGACTCTAGTTTCACAAGGACATCGTGGAGCACTCTAATGGGCCTCTTCACAGTTCAATCGGCCATAAGTAAACACATCGCAGACGGCTTTGGAGCTCCCAAACCCAACTTCTTATAAATGGACAACGACATCAAATTAATGCTGGCACCCAAATCACACAAAGTTTTCGCAAAGTGTAAAATCCCAATGGTAAAAGGAATAGTGAAAGCTCCAGGATCCTCTTTCTTTTGCACAAGTGACCTAGTAGCAATAGCACTACGATGTTGTAGCCTCTCAACATTCTCAAAAATGATAGCCCTTTTTTTTTCACCAAGTCTTTAATGAATTTAGCATACCCAGGCATTTGTTCCGAAGCTTTTATCAACGGGACATTGATGGACAGTTGCTTCAACATAGATATGAACTTGCGGTATTTTCCCTCTTTAGTCTTTTTCACCAATCTCTGTGGGAAATGGAGGTGAAGGTCTAGGCATGGGAACAACTTTTTGGGTCACCTCAGCTTCCTTCTCTGTATAAACTTTTGGATCTTCAGTAACCTCAATCTCATCCTCATCCTTTTCTATCACTCTTTCAACCTCAGATGACATGGGGGGATCAAGAGTTTGTTTACCTCTGCGAGTAGTAACTGCCATACAATGCCCATCATTTTTAGAATTTTATATTGTGTTGCTAGGAAGTGTACCAGGCTGGCGTGGATTCACAGTTTTGGACAACTGACTAAACTGCTGCTCAAGTTGCTTGATCGACACTGCATGGGCATTAACTTTTTGACCGATTCCAGACAAATCATTTCTCATCTCCTTCACATTCTCATTTGTCACATCAAACCTTTTCATCATTTTCTGCATCATATCCTCAATGCGTGTCATACTATTACCAACCTCTTTATTTCCAGCCTCTTTATTTCCAGCCTCTCTATTACCAGGGGAACATAGGGTCCAACCTTATCATTCCTGTTGCCATATATGTTCCGGTTGTAATTGTTATCACAATTGTACTTCCCATCCCAGACATAGTTTCCTTCATGGTTGTAGTTTCCATAGTTCCGACCTTGTTTTCCTTGACCTTGGCACCAATTATCCGAGTTGGAACCTTGGGAGTTGGTTCGAAAACCCCCCGTCTGATCATTAACCAAGTTTGCATCCTCCTCACAGTAGTACTCCTTAACTGGTGGTGGTGGAGGTCTAGTCAGATAATTTACCGCATTCACCTTTTCTACATTTCCACTCACATGTTTCAGTACTAGTCCAAGTTCTGTCTTCATTTGAGCCATCTCTTCATGAATTTCATCATTAGATTTATTTGGGGCAGTTTGGACAATGAACGTTCTGCTACCAGTATTTGCCTTTCTAGTGCTCCATTCTTTGTTGTTTTGGGAAATCCTCTCAAGTTTTTCAGCGATCTCCCCAAAGTGCACTCACCATATGATCCTCCAGCAATAGTATCTAACACAACTCTTCCATTGTCATCCTGTCCTCTATAAAAGTACTCCTTCAATGACTCATCATCTATGCATTGATTCGGAATACTCTTCATGAACCCAGTGAACCTATCCCAAGAACTGTTTATCGACTCTCCAGGTAGTGCTGTGAAGTTATTCAGTTTATCCTTCTGATTTAATTTCTTGGACACTAGAAAATACCTTTCTATGAACACTTTATGTAATTGGTTCCATGTATAGATCGAATTATATGGCAGCTCAGATTAGTCATCGTGTCAATTTAGTTGGGTTTTCGCCCTCACTTTGATTGATTAAAGTTAGACTATTAGATAGCAGCAAATCCTTAACTAAATTTATGTTGTTTAATCCTTTTCTCATTCATTATCCCCTTGGTAAGGCAAGTAGGAACGAGGCGAGTTCTAACGTTGGCCACCATTAAAAAGATTTCTAAATGAAAGGATTAACAATACATGCATAAACACTATTCAAGAATTACTTAATTATTATTCATACGTTGTTAATTGCTCTTGGTTCCCACAACGCTAGTTGTGGATATAGCTAATCATTCTTGAGAGTTCACAAATCATAATTAGGTTGAAAGAAATAATAAACTTACAATTAGAATAGATGAAAACTAAAATCTTGAATTGAAATTCAAAGTGAAATTTGCATAAACTGACTTCCGGAAATTAAATTGCTAAGTGTTTGTAAAATAATTCCAAAACACCAAAACTAAGAGGTTACAATAATGTCTAACCCTTAAAAATGGAAATTACAATTAATATTTATAGAAAACAAATCCTAAACTAACTAGGAAACAAAATAAGAAAATAACAGCTAAAACGTGGTTTATGTCGACGACACGACCTACGGACCGTGGGTCACCCTACGTTCCGTGGTCACCCTTCATGGTTCAAGACTTGGGTAATAATTCAGGTCCTTCAGTGACAGTTCCACCTACGGTTCATGTATTGGACTATGGTTCATCTTGTCACTCCGTGGTTTAAGTATTGAAAATCAGCTTTCTGACCAGGACCTACGATCGTCCACTAGCGGCCCGTCACTGGACCTACGGTACGTGGTTGGCTCCTTCAGTGGCCACTTTTGCATTTTTTAGCTCGTATCTCCATCAACCGCATCCAAGCCTATTTCCTGCAAGAATTACACAAAAACGTTATTTCTAATAACAAACTAGCCCAAGACACACACAAACTCTAAGTGAAATGCATCAACAATACCGTAAACTCACAGTATATCAATAGTTCCTTCTTAAATATAAGAAATCTAAAAATGTCATGCATATTGGGTTTTTAGATGTAGTTCCTACTTCCTTATTGTGTGTTGATTATGTTTATCTTGGAGTTGATGTTTCTCCCTTAGTTGTGTGCATTTTTATTTGTTGCATGCATGATGGGCTGCTATTCTTTAGTCTTTTCCTTGGAAAACATGCGTAGAATCTAATTTGAGGATGAATGATCCCAAAGAGGAGATTATGTAACACCCCAGATCTGAAAAAGGGAACATAGGAGCTTTTTAGCAAGTTCTAGGTGCCATCCACGGTTCATGGGTTGGACCAGGGACCGTAGGTGGGTCCGTGGAGAGGGCCACAAAAAAATCCTCCAGACCAGGTCCACGACTGGACCCATGGACCGTAGGTGGGTCCACGGTCCGTGGTACAGGGGTCCGTAGGTCAGGGCTAAACTCTCTGACCAGATCACGATGGTGCAGGACGGACCGTGGGTCCATCCACGGCCCGTCGATGGTGGGCATCGTTGGTCACCTAGCGGTTATTTTTAAGGGCATAAGGGTCTTTTCCAGTTTTAATTAAATCAATGTGGTGTCGTTTTGCCTAATTCTAGAACACCTATATAAGTATTTTTAACCCCCAAAATTTCCCATTCAAGTTATTCTCTCAAATCTCAAAAGAAAACCCCAAACTCCTCTCAAATATTCTCTCTCCAGAAGTTGGAAGAAGAAGGAAGAAACTGAAGCTAGGGTCAAGTCAAGTCTCCAATCTTCAATCTTGTGAGGGCTTTATAATCAAGGTATGATGACTTTTCATCCATGGATTCCTCAAGAATTCCCCCAATTTGATGAAGAATTCTTCAATTCTAGTTAGGGTTTCTTCCAATATTATCGGTTATGATGATTGTTGATCAAATTGAGTGAATTGTGATTGTTTATGATAGAATTGATAAAATTACATGTTTTAGGGTGAAATTACATGTACCCATGCCTATTCCATGATTCTAACCTAGAATTTATATAATTGGGTTGTTGCCATGAAGGGAAACTTTATGGATTTAGGCTTATCTTTATAGGATTGATGAATTATGACTAGAATTGCTTGATAATAAAACATAGATGATGATCATGAGATGTAGGGCTTTGAGAGTAAAGCTTATGATGTGAATTGTGGGTAATTGATGTTATTGTTGAGGAAGGGATACTTCCCACATGAATTGCTTAGGTTTGAATGTATGAATGTGAAAGGTTTTCTCACATCAATGATTCTAGGTTGAATGGATTGCTCACCTAAAATGAATCTAGACTAAAAGACTATGAAATTGATGAGGCTAGAGGTGACTACCCTTGACCTCCATATGAGAAGGATATGAGGTGATTTTCCATACTTCTTATAATTGAAAAAAAGTTGATTCCCCACATTCCTATTATGATGAATGGACATGGAGGCGAGTACCCATGACCCTTATGAAATGATGTGGAGGTAAGTACCCGTGTCATATGATGTTATTGTAGAGGCTAGTACCCATGATCTTAAAGTAAGTAAGGCAAGAGGTGAATACCCATTAGCCTTTATAATTAGCCATTAAAAGTAAGTATGAATAATGAGAACTATGTTATGAAGAATGAATAGTTTGGGATTGTTGCTTGAGATGCTTTCCATGAGGTAAGCTTGACTAGAGGCGGATGACCCAAGTCTTAACTAAGGATGAGTAAGGTTGCTTGAGAAGTATTCCTTTCTTATTATGATGATGATTTATGTGCATTAATTATGCTTATGGTTTGTGTTGACTAACCATGATGTTTATGTTGTTTATGCTAGCTATCATATTTAGTACCTTTTTATACTAACGCATACTTTTTCCTACATTTCTTATCAAAATATAGGGTCTGGCGATATTGATACTCACTCTCGTGCTACGTTCATAGTTGATCAAGGAGTGAAGATTTGGTGAGTCCTTATTGTGTTCGAGGATGTGATCACCGTTTCCTTATGTTTCTTTCATTTTATGTCTTGGACTATTGTATGGGTTGTGTCCTAAGACTTTATTCATGTTTTTTAGATGGTTTTAGACAAGTGTATTAGACTTCCGCTCATTTTATAAAGACTTTTATTGTATTGAAAATGTTTTAAATTCTGCATCATTTCTATTACTTTATGTTATGATATGCTAAGTGGCTTGTATGAGGCCTTTCAGGGTCTTATACGCCTTGTTACATCTAGGGGGTACCCCTGGGTCGAGACAAAGATCTTGATATAATTTTGGTAGAATTAAAAGAGGCGGTGCTTAATGTTGATGACTTGAGGGAACAGATTTTGACAGAAGCCCATAGTTTGCGATATTCCATTCACCCGGGAGCCACAAAGATGTATCGTGATTTACGGGAGGTCTATTGGTGGAATGGGATGAAGAAAGATATTGCAGGATTTGTGGCTAAGTGTCCAAATTGCCAACAAGTGAAGGTTGAGCATCAGAAACTGGGAGGTTTGTCCGAAGATATTAGCATTCCTACTTGGAAGTGGAAAGAATTGAATATGGACTTTATTGTTGGTTTGCCTCACACCCGGCGACAACATGACTCTATTTGTGGGATAATAGATCGGATGATGAAATCGGCTCATTTCCTTCCCGTCAATGTTTCCTATTCGGCAGAGGACTATGCCAAGTTGTATTTGAGAGAAATGGTAAGGTTACATGGAGTGCTCTTGTCCATTATTTCCGATCGTGGTACCCAATTCACTTATCAGTTTTGGAAGTCATTCCAAAAGGGGCATGGTACTAAGGTTAAGCTTAGCACAGATTTTCACCCCCAAACCGATGGGAAAGAGAAGAGTACTATCCAAACTTTGGAAGATATGTTAAGGGCTTGTGTGATTGATTTTAAGGGTAATTGGGATGACCACTTCCCATTGATTGAGGTTTCCTACAATAACAGTTATCACTCAAGTATCGATATGGCTCTATTTGAGGCCTTGTATGGTAGGAGGTGTAGATATCCATAGGATGTTTTAAGGTGGGTGAAGTTGCCCTAATAGGTCCTGAGCTAGTTGATGAGGTTATTGAGAAAGTTCAACTCATTAGAGAGAGGTTGAGAATGGATCAAAGTCGGCAAAAGTCTTATGCCGATGTGAGATAAAGGGACCTAGAGTTTTAGGTTGATGATTGGGTTTACTTGAAAATCTCACCCATGAAGGGTGTGATGAGATTTGGCAAGAAGGGGAAGCTTAGTTCCCGGTATGTAGGCCCATATCAGATTTTGAGGTGTGTGGGTAAAGTTGCTTATGAGTTAAATTTGCCAAATGAGTTGGCAACCGTGCATCCCGTTTTCCATGTCTCTATGCTTAAATAGTGTGTTGTTGATCCGACATCTATAGTTTCCCTAGAGGGTTTGAGAGTTGATGAGAGTCTCTCATATGAGGAGGTTCCGGTTGAGATTCTGGACCGCTAAGTTAAAAGGTTGAGAAACAAGGAAATAGCTTACGTGAAGGTTTTGTGGAGGAATCAATTAGTTGAGGGTGCTACGTGGGAGGTCGAGGCCAATATGAAGTCCTAATATCCTCATCTTTTTCCTTCTACTCCTATTCTAGCTTGAGGTAATGAGATTCCTCTTGAGTTGTCCTTGTTTTTGGAGTCATGTGTTTTTATGTGTTATCCATGATTTCCTTATAATTATGCATGTTCATGAAAACTTGTGTTTTGAAGAAAATGAGTTTATATGATTAGTTTTCCTTATGTTGTTGTGCATTGAGTATGAGTTGCCTATAAACTTCATGAGTTGAATTGATGAACATGCATTAGCTATGCTTTTTGAGAGTAAATTGCATAGAGGCTCCATAAGATTGTGTTGAGCATGACTTAGCTTGGAGAAGGTAGTTCCTCCTTGAACATGACAAATTTTTAGAATTCATGCATATTGGGTTGTTAGATGTAGTTCCTACTTCCTTATGTTGAGTTTGGAGTTGATATTTCCTCCCTATTTATGTGCATTGCATGCATAATGGGCAGATAGAGTTATTTCACCCCTCTTATAATGTTTTGAGAACGTCCTAGCTTGGAGTCGATACTTCCTCCTTGGTTGTATGCATTGCATCGTAGGTTGGGTTGTTAGTTCCTCTCCTACTCTTTTAGAACCAGTTTAAATCTCATTCGAGGATGAATGATCCCAAGGGGGAGATATTGTAACACCCCGTATCGGAAAAAGGGAAAATGAACCAAATTTGGGAAGTTGCAGGTGCCAGCCACGGAGGCCAACCACGGCCCATGGGTTGAACCACGGACCGCAGGTAGGTCCGTGGGTTGGTCACTCAGCCAAGGTTGCTAAGGTCTAGGACAAGGGCCGTGGTTCGAGATCCCAAAATCATGTTTTTTGACGATGAACCACGGTTCACCAGGACGGACCGTAGGTCAAACCACGGTCTGTCGACTTGTCCGTCGACTTGTCCGTCGGTGGCTACTGTCAGTTATTATTTCAGGTTCAGTTGGGTCTTTCCTAATTAATTAATTCCTATACTATGTCATTTTTCCTATATTTAGAACCCCTCTATAAACCTTTTAATCCCAAAATTCACCCCATTTAATTCATTCTTCCAAATTTCCAAAAGAAAACCAATTCCTCTCAAACATTCTCTCTCTAGAAACTTGAAGAAGATGAAGAAGGATAAACCTAGGGTTTCAAGCTAAGGTTCAAATTTCTCCATTGAAGGCTAGAATTTGAAGTTAAGGTATGATAGTTTTCATCCATGGATTCCTTCCATCCATGGAGTTCTTAACTCTCTCTATTTCAAATGGTAGAATTTCCCAATTGAGTTAGGGTTTTCTTCAATTATCATGGGTTCTAATTATTATTTATTTAAATGCTTTAATTATGATCTTCTATGCATGAATTGATGAATTGCAATGCTTTTATGAGGAATTCCCCTATGAACCCATGTGATCCCTATGTTTTCAAGTTATGAACTATATGTTGAGGGATTTTGATCTTAAAGGAAAAGCTTTATGAAATTGAGCATGTATTACTAGGTTTAGATGAATTTATGATGAAATCCATATCTAACCCATGTTTTCTAAGATTTGATGATTTAAATTGGGTTTTGACCTCCAGGAGGTGAATTATGGACTTATGCATTGTTTTATGAAATTTATGCAAATGTTTTAAGGGTGCTTTGAGAGTAAAGTATCAATGATGATATTCTATTGTGAAAGGCTATTTTCACTAAAACACATACTAGCATGATATGAAAGGTTTTCTCACATATAAAGGATTATTAGGTTGAAAGGCTTTCTCACCTAATTGAATCAAAGACAAGGAGCTATCTTAATGAAACTATCTTGAATCGGTAGGCCAAGGGCACCCTTTCATGAAGAATGAAGTTAAGTAAGAAATGACTATTTCGTGGGAATTTATGTTTAGCACCAAGTGGATATTGACAATGAGATGGAAGCTCTCATGTAGTAGAGGCCAGGTTTCCAAAGTAATCTCATGAGATGGAAGCTCTCCCGTAGTAGAGGTCGGGTTTCTAGTAGAAATCTCCTTATCCCATAACTATGTGCCCACATAGGTTGATTAGCTAGTGGATCCACTTAAGCTAGAAGTTCAGGGTTCTACCTTAGGCAAGTAGAACACCTCTTTTCAGTGTGGGGTACACACTGGATTCCATGTTATAGCTCACATGATCTCATGTCGGTTAAGTCTCATTCTCCACAAGTAATAATGAACTAAGGTTACTCAAGGAGTACCACATGTGAGTTCAATGATGTTTAAGAAGAAGTTATCTTGCATTGACCATGATTTATGACTTATGTTTTATAACTCTTTCATATGATGTTTTAGCTTGGTAAATTGCATGTCATGAAAAGAAATGTCCTTTTTAGCATGATTTAAATGTTTTATCCATGACTATCATATTTGGTACATTGTTTCGTACTAACACATACTCTTGCCTAATTTTTTCCTAAAATGTAGGGTCTGACAGACAGGTTTCCGAGTCTCGTGGCTAGTTGGTGATTTCATTGATTCCCGAGCTTTGGTGAGTCCTCATGCTTCGAGGACGGATTTCATTGTTTAGCTTCTTTCATGTATTTCTACTTTTGAACATGATGTATGGGCTAGGCCAATTTCATTTGATTGTAATAGATGGCCATGATGAGATAAAGTGTCTAGACTTCCGCTTTCTTTTATAAAATGTTTTGGACTTGGACTATTGTTTTACTATTATTATTATATTTCTTATGTTATGAGAGCTACATGGCTTGTACGGAGTCCTTCGGGGTTCTATACGCCATTTTACATCTAGGGGGTACCCCTTGGTCATGACATAAGCTCTAGACTTCGGCCAATTTACTGTTGGTTGTACTTTCAATCAGACTATCTCCGTAAAAATAGGGGATTGTGTAACACAAAATATTTATTGATTGATTTCAGTAACAAGTAAACATGATTTGATGTTTTGTAAAATCAATGATAGATGAAACTAGGGTATTTGTGTTCTCCGCAAGTTCTTAATGCAGTAAACCTTATAATAGTAACCTTTATCTAGTGTTTAACATGCAAAGTCGGTAAGTTATGTATCTCCTAAGTGATTGTCATCCAAATTGGGAATTTCACCATGCAACTTGGTCGGTCTACGGGTGTATGCTTTACTAACCCTTAACCTTGATCCCAAATTAGCCCGCACACTATGGATTAAGGCTATTAGATGGTGGATTATCACGTCCAAATCTCCAATATTGTTTAATTTATTTTTCCATTTGTTACTTTCTTATTCGGGCAAGTAGGAGTAAAGTGGGTTCTAACGTTGGCCACCGTTAAAAAGAAATTAAAACAAAGAGATCAATAATACATGCATAAACATTTTTAAGGATTACTTAATTATAAGATCTATGTTTTTATTTACACATGGTTCCCACAACTCTAGTTGTGGATTTAGCTACTCATTCTTGGGTTATCACAATTCATAATAAGTTTTAAAAATAAATCAGGAACTTACTATTAGAGTAGATGGAATCCAAAATCTTGAGTTGATAAATAAAAACAATATTAAAAACAAATACCTCAATAATTAAATGGACAAAGTGTTCATAAATTGATTTTAAAAGCCCAAAAAAAAGGGTATCAAATTTTCGAACTCTCAAAAATTAAAATTAAAACTACTATTTATAGACATGATGGTGAAGAGTTTGGCCACTAGTCTATAGAGTGCCTACGCGGTTTATCTCCAAGGCATTATCAATATCTGATACTCCTCAAGATAGGGTTATTGGACCTTGTTTTACCTATAGAGAACTTGTCCATCAGTCTAAAGTTTGTCCCCGATACGGGACCATGATGAGAGGTATTCAGTTAGATCAGTCTCACTGGTTGTCTGCAACTTTGGTCATAGGTGGTGCCTTTAGTGTTGCCGATACTACTTTAGGTGTTCAAGTTGAGGTCAGGCATGACACCTTCTATGTTTTTGTAGGTCGACCTGTGGTTGAGGCTTCAAGTATTCCTTCTTTGGATAGGATTTTGTGGTTTTATCCATCTAGTTCTTATTTTGTGTTTTTTGGGGTTTTCATGTCCATTCGGATTAATTTTACTTATTATATATCGCTCGCCTATTATGGCATCTTGATTTGAGGTTTGTGTATGTGTTTTGAATCTTATATTCGATTCCTTTTAGTTTTAGATTGATTAGGCAGTGTTTCTTCGATTGAGAGTAATGGTTGCATAAAACCCTATGCCTTTGTCTTGATGGTTTTTGTTGGTTGTGGCCTTGAGATCGGTTACTTTCCTTTTTACCACCCTTGTTCAGTGTTCTCGCTGAGATTTTGATCCTTGTTATATAGGTGACTACACTATCTTTGCCCGGTTTGAGATTCATGTGTTGTTAGGCCTAGTTGGCTTAAGAGGTTGGCTTAGTTGTATGTCGTCACTTTTGAGTAGTAGTTGGGAGGTTGCTAGTTTTCGGATTTGTGTGATGTGTAGTTGGCATTCTCTAGTTGTGGGAGTCCTTTTTGGTTGCGTTCTCCCTTCTCTTTTGTCTTGGCTCCATTGTGAAGTTGTGTTTTCAGTCGTTCGGTCTTTTTGGATTTGTCCTTTTCATGTGGTCTTGGAGTTTTCTTATGGTTAGCCTGAATTGGGAGGTGTGATTCCTTGTTGTGCCTAATAGCTATTGTTGTTGTTTCTTTGTTGCTATGTTTATATATCTCGAGGGTGATGTTTAATTTAGATATAGAATGGTGGTGTTTGTTGCTGGCTTCAGGCCTTAGCTTTGTTGTAAAATGGAAATTTGCTAAGTAGGTTCATCTTCTAGATGGGGTCAAAGAAATTCATGGAATCTATTAGTTTGTTCTAGTTTAGGGTGAGTGGTTTGTTTTTTTCATGCTTGGTTTTTTGCATGGTTCGTGATGTGGTTTGTTGCTTTTTTGCCATTATCAGCTAGTTTTCTATGTTATATGCCACCTGCTAGCTTGGTTTCCCTTAGGATGGGGTGTTTGGCTCAAATTTGCGGTGGCAGAGTAGCTTTTGGGCTCATGGTGTTTGTTATTTAGAAGTTTTTTGGGTGGAGTAGGTCGCTGATGTGGGGCTCAATGCTACCTTGTCCTTCCTAGGATGGTCTTCCTTTTGATTAGTGTGGTTAGCCTCAGAAGGTTGTGTTTCATATGAATTTGATTTCTTTGAGGGTAAGAAAAGAATTTTGGGGCTTTACCCTGGGATGAGTTCCTTGTCTAGGCAATTATCATTCCACGAAGTTCAAGAGAAGTATGTTGTTCTTCCGAGGTTGATGTTGTGTGGGCTTGTAAGAAGGTTTCAATTCATGCTGGAGATGTTCTGGATA
This sequence comes from Solanum etuberosum, assembly GCA_029582245.1. Classification (NCBI taxonomy): domain Eukaryota; kingdom Viridiplantae; phylum Streptophyta; class Magnoliopsida; order Solanales; family Solanaceae; genus Solanum; species Solanum etuberosum. Next base: position 28,609 of record JAJONR010002891.1, read on the forward strand.
ACTAACGACCGACAAAAATCTCTTGATGGTTAGAAGATTTTAGATGAGCAAATGGTGAGTATTTCAATTTGGGAGTTGGGCTTCATTGGCCATTGTCCTATGTTTTCTCATATCTATTGTTTTTGTGTGGTGCTTCTCTTCTTAGATGAATTTGGTGCTTCCAGAGAAGTTTTGTTCTGTTGGGTGAGAATAGGAGCCCAAAATGTATTTGGAGGAGTTTCGAAGTAAGTTTGAGGATTTTCTTCTAAGCTTGAGTTCCATGTTGGAGTTGTTTGATTCTAGAGGGTGCCTGAGGGTCTGGCAGAGCATGCGGAACTGGTATCCTCATCTTTCTGTCCCTTCAAGTTGTGGCTACCCTTTAACTTTTGTGGACAAAAGTCCTTTTAGTAGTGGATGTTGTAATGACCCTTCAGGTCATTTTCTTCTTTTTCGATCCTTTAACTGTGTTGAGCTTTCCTAGAGCTACCCCAAGTTATTTATGACTTGTTGGGACTGACAGTTCGATCACTGGATTGATCATTTGGGTTTTGTGCAAGTTCCCGTGTTTTTGAGCCTTTGAAACTTGGATGGTTGATTTTGATCAAAAGTTCAGGAAGACGGCCTCGGAGTGCAAATCGGATGGTTCCATCAACTATAGAAGGGCCATTTTTATGCTATGGACATGGTTTTTTTGGTACCCGAGACTTCTTGTTTGAGTTTGTGCTGTTAGGCATCTTAACTTAAAAGCTTAAGCCAAAGATTGATTTTGATCAACATTCTTGCTAAACGTGCTCAGATAAGAAATTTGTCTGTGTGGTTAGCTCCGAAATGTCGAGTTTGGTCTAGAACAACTGTCATGACCCAACTTCTGGAATATTGATGGCACCTACTGAAACCCACCATTAGGTAAGCAAACCCGTACCAAGAACAAGAAGTAGTGAATACAAGGGTAGAACTAAACAGAAAATAATGCTAACAATAAGAAAAAACAAACATAGAAAGCAAACCAAAAACTATATACAAAGGAACTCTCCAGAAATCTGAAAGTCACTAGTACAGATCTATCTAACGAGATAAATACGTGTCCCAAAAGTGGACTACAACAAGCCAACTCAAAGGCAAAAGACAAGCTAACATATGTACATAAGGAGACAAGTTGATCCGTAACGCTAAGTGTTCACCCTCATCTCCCATATCCACAAGCTGTAAAAGACGCCACAAACAATCACCGATGCTAGCTGGTACTAGGACCTACATCATGAAAAGATGCAGAGTGTAGCATAAGTACCAAAACAAGGTACTCAGTAGGCATCATAGGCCGACCAAGAAAGAAAGCTAAAGATAATTTGATAAGAAATAATCTAGACACAAAAAGAGGCCAAAGAAGATATAACAAGAAGGAACACAGGCATAGCGGAAGTAAATCTAAGTATAAGTAAACTAACCCTAACTGCACCCCCATAAGCGCCGAAGGTACACTCGTGCATGAGTTTAAATAAAACACGAACGGAGCCAAAAAGCCCGACAAGAACACAAAATAGCTAAGCTTACAAGACACAAAAGCAATCCACATACGTATCAAAGAACCAGTCAACTCCCAGCCCATATATCAAGAGTGACAACAACTAAACCAATCAACTCCCAGCCCCGCTAGCAAGACTAACTATAGACCCTGGCCACCCATCCATACAATCTACTCCCAATGGAGTCAACCACCTAGCTAACAAGAGTTCCTCGGGGGCATGTCAACTCTGTAGAGGATCTCAGATATCCAGGCCGCCAGGGCGCCCAACCCACTCCTAAGGGCATCAGCCGCCAATCTAGCAAGAGTGCCCGAGGACGTATCGACTCCGAGGAGGATCTCAAGTAGGATTGAAGCCATCGTGGATTGATTTCTACCCTCAACGATATCATAAAAGGCTCTAAGTTGGAACCTGTCCAATCTCGAGAAAGCTCACAATCTCTGGTAACGCATCGTAGTCACAGAAATAGGGAGAGGAGACAGAATGGCTAGCAAGCAACACAAATGCCTAAGCTAAGGCTGATAATATATGACCCAAGTCTGCTATTCCAGTCTACAAGGACCTAGTCCATTCCAAACAACGTCGTAGATATACAATAGTCACAAGTTGCAAAGGTCTAAGGCAACACTAGCCTATGATAGGCTAAGGCCAATTCATGCTCCAAAAATAAGTAATCAAATAAGTAAATCACATATCATGTTATAACACACATACAACCCTCTACCAGCATGGTACTACCCTCGAAATAGTAGTAATTAACCCTAATTCATGATCTTTAGCAAGAAAAGGAGGAATAACTAGGTACTCGCCCCTAATTCACACTCATCATCATTAATTCACACATTCATGCTCAATCTAATTAGAAAGGAAGTAGTAGCCTACATATAGCCCGATCGTGCGCTGTCTAAATAACAAGGCTGGAGCTTTTCCCTTTCCAACGACCTCTGAATCCTACCACAGTATAAACAATAGGATCACAACATCAATACGCTCGTTTAGACACCAAAATCACCCAAAATGGAGACATACCAATTTTTAGAGTCGAAAGGGAATCATGGGACTTGCACTAGAATTTCTGGAATTGTCTCCGTTAGGAGGTACTAACTATGACTCAAACTTTTGTTCCAACCCACAACAACACATGCAAAAAAAATCAAAAAGGGAAGCAACAAAAAAAGATGTGGCAGCCGCTCAATCACAAAATTCACCTCAAACAGAGGTCCTTCAGCAGCTCCCAATCACTTCACAATGTAGCCACGCAACCAATGATCACCCATGACTTTGAATTACTTAAATCGGAGCCCCCAAGTTCATGAAATCCCATTTGGAAGGATGAGGGCTAAGATGAAATTTTTGGGTATAAATACTTGAATCTGGTCGTTAAAAACCACAAACTAGTTGCGAAAAGTCAGATATTTGTTCGCTAAAATCCTGCACCAAATATCAGCACTTCAGTTGGTTTCCTCAAACTCCAAATTCTCCGACGGGGTATCAAGGATTCATTTGGAACCTCATGCGCACAAACGAAATATGCTACCCTATCAAATTCGGCAATCCAGACTCAACAAAACCATCAAAACTTCCATCTGAGGTCATTTTGATAAAAAGTGGGTCCCACACCCAAGTTCCATTTTAATTTAAAAACCACAAGAAGGGTCAAAATGAGACTGCAAACTTAGGGAACTGCAAACCTAGGGAACTGAAAAAAAGGTCGTTCTAGACCAAACTCGACATTCAAGAGCTAATCACGCTGACAACATTCTCATCCGAGAAAGTTTACCATAAACAACCCAATATTTACTTTACACATGTTACTTTCTTTTGGAAATATATCAACCACAATTGAGTATGAGCGTTAGTAAGACTATTTCTGTAGTAAATTCCCTGTGGGATCGACCTCAACTCTAGTTGAGTTCTATAAGTTGATGTAGACCGTTAAAACTTCTTAATTGAGGTGTAAGTCTTGACGTATCAAATTTTGGTGCCGCTGTCGGGGAATTTTGGTTCAGAAATATTTTACTAGCGATTACTTCAATTGTAGGTGTCTTTCCTAATTTTATTTCTTGTTTCTTGTCTGTGTCGCTTACATGTGAGTTCACTAGTGCATGTCAACCACCAGAAGTAAGGTAGCACCTTTGATTCCTTATGACCTGGAATTAAGCAAAATGATAAGAAAGATGGTGAATGCCCAAGAATTTGAAGCCTAGAGGCAAAGACTGAGACAAGATGCTAAGGTCATTGCTAGAGGTGCTCGACAAAATGATAACGACCATACTAGGGTGGTAGAGGAGAATGAAGGAGTAGAAGAGATATGTCCTCCTCATCACCAACTATTAGCTCCGACGCGTCAAATTCAACAGTAGGTGCATATGATATTTCAAGATGATAATCAGGACTTAGATGGAGTTGGGGCTACTTGAGCCATAGTATAGTCAATGCTACCTCCAGGAGTGAAGTTCAGCATCACTAGCACTATGATTTGACTATTGTATCTGAAAGGGTTGTTTAAGGTGTTGCGGGTGATGATGCCAACCAGCATCTGATGATTAGTAAATCAGCAGAAATTCCTGGAGTCAGCCAAAATATTATGAGGCTGAGGTTGTTTCCTTTGTATCTGACTGAGGAAGTGATAAACTGGCTGAATGAGTTGCCACACGACTCAATCAGAACTTGGATAGATTTGAAGGAAGCGTTCATGGAGAAATTATTTCCTGAAGAATAAGATATGCAGATGAAGGATGAGATAGGTCCACATAAGAAGCTATCAGGTGAAGTGATGCATGACACTTGGTGGAGGTGCCCAAATCATCGTCTCACAGACAGGCACTTAATGTAAGTGTTTGGGGTTTTAGTCACACATTGCGAAGTGTAAAGAGATTATACCTTGCATGAAATTAGCCATGGGTAGCAGAAATTGAGTACTTAATAGCAAACCCACTTCAAATTCAACCTTAATTTACCAAATTAAAGTTCATAAATTTGAAAAATTCAACTAAAAGTTTTCTCACTCATTGGAAAAATCTCTCTCTAGAATGTTCAAACTATTTCTCTCAATTTTTCCATACCTTCTTTATCTCTCCTCTGGGCAATTTCTAGTTTTCCAAAATTTTGCCCAAAATTAACTCTGCATCTCATTCGGCGATGTTAGTTGAGTACGCCAATCGCATTCGGCGAATCGCCCATCTTTCTTTGGTTCACCTTTTTCTTGCTTCAGGCTTCAGGTATTCGAGCCTAATTCAGTGATCCCGTTTAATTTTTCTTTTGCCAACTTGGCGAATCGCCAATTTCCACCTGATGTCTCCCTTTGGACCATCATTTTATCTGTCAGCACTGTCAAATTCAACGATATCCACTCACTTTGCCTTTTGTCTTTTGGTGGATAACCATTCTTACCTTACTTCGCCAATTGACCTTGAGAATTGACTCTGTGCACTGTCGACTTAGGCATACTGAGGTTTATTTGGCGACTCACCCTTCTTGTTAGGCGACCAACAATGTGTAGTTTGCACCTCTTTTTGTATTTTTGGCCATTATTTTAAACATCAATCATTGCCTTGTCCATTTTCCTTCATTGCTGCAAACCATTAATATATCATTAGAATATGAAAAAATTAGGCATTGAAGACACTAATTATTGAGCTGCATAGACCTCAAATGAGTACAAATCTACAACTCATCAGTTTGCTCAAAAGAGAAAATGTGGTTCGGTTTTAGTTTCCAAATCTTCTCGAAAGAGAGATTTTAGTAAGATATTGGGTTGATTTGTGATTCACATAAATGAGACCAAAAGGACATTCTAAGATATAATGCTTTGAGATCAAAAAAAGATTAGTATCATTGAAGATTTTCCAACATATCCATGATTGTTTAGCATTATTGATCAATCACTTAAACCCCTATATGACATCAATACCGATTCTCACACCCCTAGATCATCTCTTACTTGTTTGAATCCCTGATTTTATTTAAATTGTGATAATTGTTAACAAAACTCTTTTAGTAAATTTGGTGGAATCATCCACCCATTTGTCTAATTACTATAATGAATCGGTTTGCATTCTTAATTTCCCAATTGAATTATTTGCATTATATCACTCCTTATGAGAATTAACTTATAGCACTCAAACTACTCTCTAAAACAAATCCAAAGAGTAAGTGTCGTCAATATAAAATACCCAACTAAGAGTTGGGGTCGAATCTCACATAGAGTGATATAGTGCAAAGAACTCTATCAAGAAAGTTAGAAAATGATCAATTCATTTGTAGCAATAAGAACAATGGGTGGATGATTCCACTAAAATTAAAAAAAAATTATTTTGATATCAAGAGTCACAATTAAACTAAGATTTCAGATATGCAAATAAGTATCAAGTAATCTAGGGGTGTGGGGATTGGATATTGATGTCATATAGGGGTAGTTGTGTTGCTCTATAGTGTTGAACACTCATGGATAGGCTGGGTCATCTTCAATGACACTAATCTTCTTTCAATCTTATAGCATCAATTCATAGAATCTCATTTCGGTGTCATCTATGTGCATAACTAAACAACCCAATACTTTACATTATTCTCTCTTTCAATGCAGAAATAGGGCAAATAGATCTGACCCATAATCTATTTTCCAAGAAAATTACAGACACCAAACTTAAATTACAAGGATTGAACTAATTACCCACTCTAATCAATCTCTTTTGAGCATCAATCGTAGATCATAAGTAGGATTAAGTTTGCAACCTTAACCCATAAATTAACCTTATGCTAATTATCCCAAATACATAGATGAACAATAATAAAATAGAGCATAACACAATACCCACTACATTAAATCAACACCCTACCCCATAATTGCATCCCTAGACTTCGGGGATTTAGCCACCCATCACGAAGTGTATATAGAAATTATACTTTTTATGAGAGAAATCATGGGTGACATGAAATTAAGCAAATTATAAGCAACACCCAACTTCAAATTGTATAAATTAATAGAAAATTTGAAAACCCCAAAGTAATGATGTTCTTCACAAGGTAAAGGGTTTCTCACTCTAAAAAATCTAGAGAAAAGTGTTAATACCAGTCCCTAGGAAAGATTTCGGGATTTGGGATCGGGATCAGATTCTTCTTTCTCTCTCTTTTCAGCTATTTATAGTTCCCCAAAATTCACTGTGTGACCATTTTGACAATGATAGATGGGCTCTCCAATCACATTCGGTAGATCATCGTCTGCTCATTACCTCGCCTTTATCTTTCTTTAGGATTCAGGTGTTTGAACCTCAATCGGTACGCTCGTTCGAGTTTATCTTTCACATTCGGCAGATCACTGAGTACCACCTTTGTTCGCCTTTTAAGCCTTTAATTTTTCTCCAAGTCCTATCACCTTTGGTGATGGTCAATAATTTTTTCCTTTGCATTCGGTGAGTCGTCGTTCCTTTTTGTGTTTGCCGACCTGTCTCAATTAATTCAAGTGTTTAGCACTGTCAATATTGGTGAGGTCATGTAAGTTGAGCGATCTTCCCTTCTTGTTAGGCAATCAACAATGTGAAGTTTACACTTCATTTCATGTTTTTGGTCGTTCTTGCAAACATTCATAATTCCTTGTCCCTTAGCATTCATAGCTACAAATTATCAAAATATTATTAGAATAGGACATGATTAGGCATTCAGGACACTAATTGTTAAACTAAATTGGCGTTAAATGAGTGTAAATCTACTAGTCATCAACACCCCCATCTTAAACTTTCGTTTGTCCTCAATTTCAACAATGGTGTCAACAACAGTTCTCAATGAGATCTAACATGCAAGTGCCATTACAAGAATACTCTTCAATAATATTTGACACTCAATTATGATCAATAAGCTTCAAATGATGACTTGCCGGTGTCAAACCAAGCCTAAGCTCACTATATCTTCTTTTCTAATGCAAACTATGTTTAAACAAATGTATTCAAGTGCCCTCACATCAAGAACGATTACATGCTCTCAAAAGCAAATCAATAAAGAATCTAAGAATCAATACAACTCTCACTCTTCCAAAAGAGAAATAAATTCAATCTTCATCTGATAGGTTGGCCCATATCTTCAAATCATCACACAACCTAGTTCATGCAAGATCTCAAGGGTATTTTAGGCTTGTAATGGGGCTGAGGGTTAAGATATGATCAATTTAGCTCAGCGACTTCACCTTTTCAAAGTATTGTTGCAATTATCTTTACCTATTCTCAAGTTCTTTTCATTCTGTTTCATTTGAGAGCTCAAACTTTGACTTGTCAATCATTTTATTGGAAACCCCTTTTTATTTCACCAAAAAAAAATTTCATTTCAATTTTCAAAAGGTTGTTAATCACAATCTCTATTTTTATATATAAGGAGGGGTTTCTTCTTTTTGTAAGACATATTGAAGTTGAGTCTCCTTTCATCTTTCTTTGTCTTTCACTTGGCTTTCCTTCATCCATTCTTTTCCACACCCCAACATAGGTTTTAGACTAAGTTGGTTATTCTAAAAAAAAAAAACTTTGAAAGGATTTTGGGTAAGAAGTTAGGGACGACTTGGCTCAAGAGGTTTCATTTATGGTTCAAATGGATTAGGCTCAAATGGTGAAAAAATGGTTGCACACCCTCACAAGGTAGTCACAAAAAGTATATGACATTTGGGTTCCCTTTAAAAATTTCTACCCAACATCATTCCTTACATTCACCGAAGATAGAAAATTGGATTAACAAGGCAAATTCTAGGATTCCACAAGCATGCAACTAAGTAAATCCTTACCACACACGGCACTTCAAACATAGTTACTTAGCACATCCCGATAAGATCAAAATCTTACATGTGATGGTCATTGCAAGGCTCACATCAAAATGAAACTAGTCAAAAAAGATTCAAAAAGATGATTCTATAGTGCAACCACATCGATATATTTTTGTAACACAAACACTAACACAATTCTCATCATGAGTACTCTTCAAGACATCGATGTTGAACACAATTGATCCTCGAATTATTATCGATGAAAACTCAAGCATTTCAATGATTTCCAAAACTCATAGGGCAATTGAAAATGGAGAGAGACAAAAGAGCTAAACCAATCAAACCACTATAATAAAATCAAACATAACAAAATATTGCAATCATCCCAAATATAAAACTGAAAGTAACAAAATATAATCAAAAGGGGAATATTGTCACAAGTGCCCTCAACCCACCAACATAGAAATAGCAGTGTCGTCAATGTGAAATGAAATAAAGAGTAAGTTCAAAGAGGTAAAAGTCCCCCTGACAGGCTATGCCTGTGGAGTTCTCGCATAGGTGTTTCAGGAGGAGTGGCATCAGTGCCTGGAAAAATGATCACTTGAGGTAGCAAAGTAGGCTAAATCGGGGTATCAGTGCTCTGCACATCAATAAGAGGAATGGTGGAGTCTGAAGAGACTTTACTAGTACCAACTTTAGAGGTCTCGTTAAGGGATCTCTCCAAAGTAGCATGAACTATCGTCTCCTCTAGATACTATAGCTCAGTCAGTGTCAATGCCATCCGTTGCTCATCCTCCTCTCTCCTCAGCTCCTCCTGATTTGTCTCCTTGACCAAATCATCATCGGCCCTATCCACATCTCTCTCAGCATAAGCATCAACAACTACATCATCACCACCTATCACATCATATCCACTCGCCTGCTCAGCCACACTCACAGAAAGCTCACCATTAGGCATAAAAGTAGGTGAAGACTTGAGTACATCATAAAAGGGAACCTCGCCCCATAGCATAGATATATCCATATACCTCAGCTAGTCTACATCAACCCTCAAATCAACTATCTCAGTCCTTATTGGAGATAGAACGTCTGAACTACTCTCAACCTTCTCCCGGGCCTCTAACCTAGCAGTGAGGTTGTCCAACCTCACACCATGTGACTCTATAGGAGCCTCACAATGAGTCAACTTTAACTCTAAGTGGGGACAAAGCAACCTCAATTGCCAGATCAATCATCAAGGGAACATCCTTCTCAACCCTCGTAGCCCTCACATCCATAGACCGGGAAATATTTCCCATTTGATAGATCATGGACTGGGTCAAGGGGAAGGGAGATAGGAATGGGGGTAGGTGCAGCAGCAGCAGAAGTAGAAGTAGATGGTACTGAAGAAGGTTGGGGTATACCTGACTACTCCATAGAAGGAGTAGTTAGAGTGGCCTCAGTCGTAACAGTGGCTGGATCAACCACAGGCGTAGTTTCTGGTGGTGGAAGCTTCCTCTGAGTCGCATCATCCTGTAAGTTATCAGCCTCGAGCTTCTAGATGTAATTGGAGGATACTAGGGCGATCCGAACATCAGACTTCCCCCAAAAAGGAAATCTTGCATCTTCACACAGCTTTGTGATCAAGACCAAAAATGGGAGGGATGTTTTCTCTTGTATGGCCCTCATCAATATCTCATCAGCAATAAGCCCACAAACACTGATCTTTGTCAGGTCCACGATGCTGCCAACTAGTGCGGCTTTTTAAAGGTGTAGAATGGACTCATTCTAAGATGGCATGATATTGCTACTAATGAACCCAAACCAGTATTTGGAGGCCACGTTCCTATCTTTCTTTTCAATCTTTGCTCCCTCATTGGTGCGAAGATACCAGATATGATAGGAGTCAACCAAATCTTCGGTTCCTCTAAACTTTTGTTTATTCTGAGTCTAAAATACGCATTGCTAGTACCCTTTGTGCCCAGTATCTCATTTATCTTTTCTCTGTGGCATTGCACCATCTTGCCACGAACTTTGACATCTTTTAAGGGCTTGCAGATTGTGCACTTTCTATTCTTTGGCAAAGCCTCTGTGTAGGTTGGATAAAACTCCCATACCCATGCTGGGACATAAGGAGGTTGGGGTCTTGTGACCCTCTCGAATGTATGAAATTTAATGTTGTTCCAGATGGTCGGGTACTCACTCATAACCCCATCAGTGGAGAGTCTTCTCTTATCTCCTTTTGAGGACTCTTGGAGTGATGATTGTGAGAACACGAGAAGTGGGTGCTTGATCTTGACAAGGTTTCACTAACTTGGAGCGGATATCACTTCTTTTTTAACAACTATTTTTCTTACTTGTTCACTCTCACGCATCGAGGAGCGCAGAGTGTTTTGTTGTTGAGAAGGCTCATTTATGACTATCCATTTTTTTCTTTTTGGAGGAGGAGGAGAGGATTCCCTGTCAGATTCTTTATCAAAGGAGACAACTTTCTTGCCTTTCGTTCTAGCCATTTCCTACAAGGCACAATCATACAAACATAGATTCAGTGAAGGTTAGTTGAAATCAAACCCAAACGAAATGCATTTCAAAAATTCGTTCTGAGGCTCGCCTACTGGGAAGGTGGTACGCCTAACTGGTTAGGCGAGCTCAGGTGAGCTTGCCGAAGTTGACAATGCACGATTTCAAATAACTCAGGAAAGATGGGTAGAGTCATCTCCAACTCGGTGATTCACTGAGTTGGTTTCGGTGGGCTAAGACAAGTCCGCCAAAAGTGATAGTGCAAAATTAAAATGAACAGGCATAAAGGGCGATGTCTACTCCAACTTGGCAACATGCCTGGGTTTCGGTGGACAAAGAAAAGCCCACGGAATGGGACAGTACCTAGGTAACATAGTCAAGAAAAATGGTGAGCTGGGACTTACTCGGTTATTCACCTAATTGCCTTTGCGAGCTAAGACAAGCCCGTCGAAGAAGCAGTGTTCATCCCAATACCTATTTTCATGAAATTAATCACAATACCCAATTCCTAATTAACTCTAAAATCTACCCACATGTATTTTCTACCCATGGGTACTCAGTCTTCCCCCCAAATATCATAAAGTAATACTCAATATAATGATTTTCTCTTAAAAACAAGTCGTTACTCCATCTCTCATTGGGAAAAATCATTCAATCGGAGCAACACTAGGCTAATCAAACTTAACCCAATTAAAATTCAACAAAGACCCAACATATATAAGGGTTCAATTTCACATTTTCACCAACATAAGCAATTTAGCATTTTCTGGGGACAAACTCAAATATCTAATTCATGTTACCCAAGCAAATTAAACAACACTAAGCTTCAAATGGCCTCAAGCCCATGTCAAATATCACGTATTTAAGCACATATGATAAGATAAAATTTGAACACCGACCTCAAAGAGTAGCACCACATATAATATGAGGGAAATAGGGTTAAAGTCTATATGTAAGCAATCCAAGCACTCAAAATCACACAAATGAAGCACTCAAACACTAAAATTGGGGTATTGGGAGCTTAAGAGGGAAACTGTGCTCAAAGATATGAAAGGGTTTCTTTTAAAACTTGAAAAGATTTTTGGCCTGTTTATTTCAGGCACACTCGGTGATCTGTGACTAACTTCACCGAATGCATTTGGCGAATTGCTGAAGGAGCTAAAAGGCACTAATGAGGCCTAAATAGATACCAAACATGAAGGCTAATTCAGTGAACTCGATGGAGTCTGCATAGTGTACTTCAGCGGATCATCAATTTGGAGCTCAGATCGCCTAAATTGATAGTAGACTTTTTCACTTTTCCAGCTCGCAAGGCAGACAATAATGAGTCAGCACGATGCTTTTGGCGGATTGCCGACATGGTCTTCGCATCGCCTAATGTAGCTTTTGTAACACTTTGACTTCATTTCAACCTGCACTCACAACACACGTTTTTGAAAGTAGTAAAATAAAAGAAAAACTTGGGTTGCCTCCCAAGAAGTTTCTTATTTAACATAGTGGCATGACAAAATTTTCAATTCATCAACAATCATTCTTGGGACTTGGTATGGTATCACTAGGCAACGTTCCCTTTTACCTTGCATTGAGATAGGTGGAGATATGGCACATTTGAGTCTCTAGTTGTTTGATAGATACCGAATGAGAGGTTGTTGTTTGAGATGAGGTGGAGAAGTCATTCTTACGTCCTTTAACACCTTGTCAGACCCTTTATACTTGTTGAAGATCCTCTTTAGCATTACCTCGGTTCGGTTTCCTTCTGGACCAGATTGTTCTTTTAGTCGTGGACAATCATGGGGAGGAATATACCTATCTTTTTTAGCCTCTCTATCTCTCCAATTTTGACCTCTCCAATCTTTCCAACCACTATCTCTCTCCTTGTTCAACCCTTGGTTCCCACCTTGTCGTTGTTAGTTTGGGTGAGGACCCCCCAATTTGGTTTCTCAAGTATTGTACTTCTTCATTTTATAATGCCTCTAACTTTTTATCCTCTAGGCACTGCCCACTACTTGTTCCAACCGCATTTACTGATTTAATTTCATCTCCCGTGACATGTTTGGACAACAAATTGAGTTGGGTCATCATGTTGGCCATGTTTTCAACCCGCTCATGCTCCTTCTCATTTTGTTCCTTGCTCATGCTCGGTTCACCTTGGTTATGTCATCTAGCAATAACAATGCTATCTCATATGGTTGTCGCATCAGCCCACCTTGGGCAAGTTGATCAGCCACACCTTTGTTGATTGGATCAAGGCTACAATAGAAGTATTGTAGCAACAAACGGTTTGGGACTCCATGGGTTCGACATTGCAAGTGTAATTTCATAAACCGCAACCCTGTCTCATGTAGAGGCTCACCTTATATTCTCTTTAAATTTTGGATCCGGCCCGTTAGCTTCACCATCTTCGAGGGAGGAAATAATCTCTCCAAGAATCAATTAACTCCTCCCAAGAAGTGATCGAATCATTTGGAAATTCCGCCAACCACCTTGTGGATTTACCTGTCAAACTGAACGGGAATAACCTCAACCTTATAGACTATTGTAAAGTGTTCTTGAACATAAATGGCCCACATACATCCACAAAATTTCAAAGCATCTCATAGGGTTCTTCATGAGCTAAACCCCTAAACATTTCTCTCAATTGGAGCAGTTGTATCATTGTTCTGGTTACATGAAAAATGGCCCTCTATGCTGTATGAGGTAGCTGGATGGCTCCCGTGGTTTGAATGACGTTTATGTGCATGTCATTCAAATCACCCATATTGTCATTTTTTCTGCAGTGAATATTGTGGTCACTCATGTTCTAAACCTGCAAATCAGAAAACCACAACACTGAGCAACAATTCACTTCAACTAAACAAATTTACAAATTAATTCCTCAAATAAAATTCTTAGTCATCGTTCCCCGTAAACGGCACCATTTTTTATAACGCTCAAACTACTCTCTAAAATAAATCTAAAGAGTAAGCGATCGTTGTCAATATAAAATACCCATTCGAATCCCACATAGAATGATATATGGCAGAGAATTCTATCAAGAAAGTAAGAATGTAAATCAATTCATTTGTAGCAATAATAATAACGGGTGGATGATTTCATCAAAGTTATAAAAAAAATGGTTTCGATATCAAGAGCACAATTAAACTAAAATTTCATAAATTCAAATAAGTAACAAGTAATCTAGGGGTATATGATTGGAAAGTGATGTCAAATAGGGGTAATTTCGTTGCTTTCTAGTGCTAAACACTCATTGATAGGCTAGATCATCTTCAATGAAACTAATCTTCTTTCGATCTCATAGCATCAATTCATAGAATCTCCTTTCGGTCTCATCTATGTGCATAACTAAACAACCCAAGAATTACAAAATTCTCTCTTTCAAAGTAGAAATAAGGCAAATAGATCTGATCCTTAATTTGATTTTTAAGCAAATTACATACATCAAACCTAAATTACAAGTATCGAACTAATTACCCACACTAATCAATCTCTTTAAATCATCAGTCGGAGATCGAAAGTAGGATTAATTTTGTAACCTTAACCCATAAATTAACCCCATGCTAATTAGCCCAAATCCATATATGAACAATAACAAAATAGAGCATAACACAATACCCACTACATTAAATCAACACCCAACCCCATAATTGCACCCCTGGACTTTGGGGTTTTAGACACTCATCACAAAGTGTAAAAAAATTATACATTTCATGAAAGCTATCGTGGGTGACATGAAATTAAGCAATTATAAGCAAGACGCACTTTGAATTTAACTACAAATTGTATACAATAAGAGATAAGTTGAAAACCCTATAACTAAAGATGTTCTTGATAAGGTAAAGTGTTTCTTACTCTAAAAACTCTAGAAAAAAGTGTTAAGACAAGTCCCTAGGAAAGATTTCATAATTTGGGATCAAGATCCGATTCTTCTTTCTCTCTCCTTTGGGCTATTAATAGTTCTCCAAAATTTGGTTAAAATATCAATGTGTGACCATTTTTGCGACATTAGTCAGGCTCGCCAATCTCATTCGGCGAATTGTCATTTGCTCATTAGCTCAAATTTCACCTGCTTAAAGGCTTTAGATGTTTGAACCTCAGTCGGAGAGCTCATTAGAGTCTGTCTTTCACATTTGGTGGATCACCGAGTACCACATTTGTTCGTCTTTAAAGCCTTTAATTTTTCTCCAAGTATTTTCACCTTTAGTGATGGTCAGCAAGTTTGCCCTTTGCATTCGGCAAGTCGTCGTTCCTTTTTGAGTTCGCCGACATGTCTAAATTAGTTCAAGTGGTGAGAACTACCAATGTGGGTGAGGTTGTGTCAATTGGTGGATCCACCCTTCTTTGTAGGCGATCAACATTGTTGAGTTTACACTTCTTTTCATGTTTTAGGCCATTCTACCAAACATTCATCCTATGTCTTGTCTCGTAGCTTTCATAGCTGCAAATCATCAACATATCATTATAATTTGATATAATTAGGCTTTGAGGACTCTAATTGTTGAACTAAATAGGCCTCAAATGAGTGTAAAATCTACCACTCATCAACAACCCTAACTCTCTTGTTAGATATTTTGATTGCTATCGAGTGTTTACTCTTCTAATTATTTTTAGAGTAATTTGAGTGTTATCATATCACAAAAAATCTTTGTTGGCAAAGGGAATATGTTTTTAAAATGATTTCAAATGGAAAAAATTGAATTGAAAAGAAATATCTTGTCATGGTTCATATATTCTTGATTTGACTTTATGATTGACAAGTGAGATTTCTCCATTGTGGTTGTGAAAAGTCATTCGATTTTATTAACTTTGAAACTAACTTGAGAATTTATTGAATTGTAATGGATTGTTCATAAGGGATTGATTCATTCTTGTTTGTGCATATTGTCTAGCACATGCCCCAAAATATATTTCAAGGTGAAAATCTAGGCTTGACTTAGCCTGAAAGATGATTTTAGGCCCTTTTTTACTAAGACACTCTATCCTGAATTTTCCCTCCAAATAACATGATCTTATTCAGCCCCACTGAGCCTAAACTATATTTTTTGGTCACCATGTTGCATACCTTGGACATTTGTAACCTTCTATCTTAACACCCTCATGTCTCCCTAGTTGTCAAATAAATTGTGATATAGTCTAAAATCCTAAGTTTTGGGAAGAAAAAGAGAAAAAGAGAATAAAGTTAAAATATAGGCAAAAGCCTAAGTTTAGGGGTTCGTGCAAAATTGAAATAGTGAGCTTTGAGCTAAAAGTATAAGAGCATCACGAGCTTGAAATTAAAAAAAATTGAAAAAGTCATGAATGAAGAAAACACAAAATTATGGATGCTAGCTCATTCTATGCACATACCTCATGGTGAAAATAAAAATGGAAGCAGAAACAAGATTGTTTAAACAAGTGAGAAATAAGGTGGAAAACAAAAATAAAAAATGTGAGTGGAAAGCAGCTTGACTGAAATGAAAACACCACGGAGGCATTTTAGACAGTTGACCAAATGATACCTTACCCTTTTCTCCCAAAGCCTACGCTAAACTAGCAAGTCCTTTGGGATTTTGCGTCTTGTCAATCAACATTAGTGGTGATCTACATACAGGGTGAGCCTATGGGTCAATGTGTATATACTTGAATTCATTTGTGAGATTGAGTATTCTTGAAGGATCTGTAGTCCCTTAAATTGATATCCTAAAATGTGTGTGGGGTTCTATTTTATATGAGTGAAATTGCATCCTTCATATGAATTGTGATGACTTGATTTCAATTGAATTGCATGAATGCATCATATCCATGTGAATCTTAAGGCAAAGAATGAAGGTTGATTCCATTGACTTGAGATTCTTTAAGATTGTGCTTGAAAGAATGATTGTCCCAGAATTGTGCTAAAATTGTTTGCTCAAAATTTGCCTAGCGAATGATGGTGGAACCGATAAAGAGAGTTGTGTCTATTTTGAGTCTTCTTATATTTAATATTGTGTTCTTAATTTCTAGAAGTTATGATTGTAATTATGCAAATCCTATTTTGGGTGTGGCTAATCTTTGGACCTATGTTTAGCGAGTGTTTTGCTTAAGGACAAACAGTAGTTCAAGTTTAGGGGTTTGATTAGTTGGTATTTTAGTGACCCATTAGACTCAAATTCATGAATTATTGTAATGTTTACAAAAATTTAAAGAGGGTTAGACCCCTAGTTCTCTTGGATGCAGGCAATCCTTGGAAAAAGCAAGTTTGATAGATTTAAAGTAAAAAGCATCCAAGCACACTAGCGATGGAACTGGCATCCCACATGCGTCTCGCCGGTTAACCGCTGACTATGATTGACCAATATTGCCTCAGTACCGGCATGCAATTGGCAAGGTACAATGAATGATCGATGTCAACCGGTCCTATTGTAGATGCTCCAATTTGAACTGGTTGAAGCGAGGAGGCACTGGCGTGCCGCTTTCTCTGATCGGTATCTCGACGGTCCAGCCCATGTCCAAAGGATAAAAAATGAAGGGCAAAATGTATTTTCTTTGGAAATAGGGCTTCCTTTGGAATATTCCAAGGATAGAATAGGGAATTGTGTAATCATGTACCTGTATCTTCTTCCCAATTAGGTCAATATACAGATGCTATGTTATGTTGTGTAATAGGATAATATTTGAGTAGAGAGAAAAGTAGTGAAGAACTTTCTAGATTGTAAAGGAAGAAACCCAAATTTGTGTCAATCCAAGCTTGGAATTCAAGTTTTGCTTATCAAGTTAGCTTTCAATGAAGCTTTGTATGGGTATTGTATTTATTTCATCTTATATGAGTAGTTAAACCCTTATCTAGTGGTATGTATGCTAGATGGGGGTTTAAATCCCCAAATGGGTTTTGATTAATCGGTTTTAGTATTAATTGTATTGCATGGATCTATTATTGTCTTGAAGTTCTAATCTAACATAAGTGTTTCAAACATTGGTTGAGCTCTCTAATACTATTTTGACTTGGGAAAGCTTAATGAATTTGGGTAAGACTCAATAGTGAGGAATTGATGAAATTTACTATATGGATTTGAGCTAGGGATGGGATAATCCGAGTGGTTTCACATTTAATGATATGGGTTAGGAATAGTTTATATACTCAAGTAATATTTGGTGTTTTATTTAAAAGAGTCTTATAGTTCAGGAAAATTAAAGCGACATACACTTGATTGTTTAGGAATATCGAATGTAGGCTAGACCCAATGCTATCCATGTATCAATCGATGATGTTCATTTAATCTTTGCCTATTCTAGTAGAAACATCTAACACTATGCACACACCCCTAGTCTTTTCCAACTTGTTTAGATCTTATTTGTGTTAATTTCTTAATTTGTTGCTTAATCTTGTTGAAAGCTTTGAACGCAATTCGCTATCTTGTTTGAGTGGTGAAATCAATACAAGAAGAGTCTCATATTCCATTCCTTGTGATTTGATCCCAGCCTCATGAATTGAGTATTTGTTTTGTATATGATTGCCTATGACCTAAAATATAGAGCATAGTTGAGCGTTTATCACCATGCTGAAGAGATACCATGGGGATAGGGTGTAGGAATAGGTTGACAAACTATCAAGGGTTTACAAATTTTTTCCGTATCTAAAACTCTGTAATTACAAATATTTATACAACCTATTAAGGACTACTACTGCAAAATTTGTAGGACTAAACCTTATTACAAAGAATACATCAAATATAACCTAACTAACTTTGTACTGGCCCACTGGCCCAAGACTTGTGCATATTACCACATACTCATTATGCTATTAATCAGCCCAAATAATTTGTCCAAGCCCATTAGATTATTTCCAACAAACTTAGAGTCATAGAGAGCTTCCAACGACATTTCTCTTCTGCTTCAAATTCTTATTTGATAAGCTAGAGGGTGAGCTTTCCTCCCCATTAATGATGGAGGAAGACCTCTATCCAACATCCCCCGTCAAGTTAGGGGTGAGTGAGTGAACCCCCAAATTGTTTAGTATCCGGCGATGAGAACTCCAGAGAGGGGCTTGGTAAAGAGATCAGCAAGCTGAAGTTTCGACGAGACAAATGACAAAGATATAAGCCTTAATAAGAATGGTTGTCTAACAAAATAACAGTCCAGATCCACATGTTTTGTCCTTTCATGAAAAATGGGGTTTTGAGCGATGTGGATAGTTGCTTTGGTATCAGAGTGAACTGGAATTGGAAGTGTCGGTAAGACAAAAAGATTTTTATGAAGACGAACTACCAGGCAATTTCCGTCCTAACCCACCTCACATATCTGTATTCCGCTTCAGCGGATCATAGAGAAATTGAAACCTTCTTCTTGGACTTCCATGAAATGGGAGCTCCTCCCAAAGTGATGAAAGACCCACTTACCGATCTGTGTGTGTCTCTGCATGAGTCCCAATCTACATCACAAAGAGCAAGAAGGTAAAGAGATTGTGCGGAAGAGAGGAAATTCCCCTGTCCGGGATCAGACCTGAGGTATCGCAGGACTCGAAGAGCTACTGATTAATGCGAAAGACTGGGTTTTTACATATGTTTACTGAGACTGAGCACGGAAAAAGATAAGTCCGGCCTTGTGTCGGTAACATAATTGAGCTTCCCCACGAGATGTCTGTAAATCGTAGGATTAGACAATAATGGATTGTCGTCTTCTTGCATCTTTGAGTAAGGATCAAGAGGAGAAGAAACAGTAGGCCCGGAGCTATCAAATTCTTGCAAGAGATCTTGGGTAAACTTTCCCTTATTAATGATTAATCCTTGTTGTTCCCTAATAATTTCCATGCCTAGAAAGTAGTTGATATCTCCCAATTTTTTTACTTTGAACTCAGTGTTGAGAAAAGATGTGATATCATTTATTTCTGCTTGATCATCTCCTGTAAGTATAATATCATCGACATATACAACAAGTATGGAGATGTGACCACCAGTAACTTTAAAAAATAAGCATTAGTAATTTAAAGAACTAGTGTATCCCTTGTAGTTCAATGCACTAGAAAGTCGAGCATACCATTGACGAGAGGCTTTCTGGAGCCCATAAAGGGATTTCCTAAGAAGGCAAACACAATTAGGATTATTAGGAGGAGAAAGACCTACTGGATATTTCATAAAAACTTTCTCTTGCGATTCTCCATGCAAAAATGCATTGTTAACATCGAGTTGGGACACCTTCCATCCTTTTTTTATTGCAATAGTGAATAGATATCTGATAGTGGTCATTTTGACCACTAGAGAAAATGTCTATGTGTAGTCTATCCCTTCTCTTTGAATATCCCCCCTCACTACTAATCTGGCTTTCAACCTTTCAACCGTACCATCAGACCTATGTTTAACCTTGTAAACCCACTTACCAGGTAAAGGCTTCTTGCCGGGGGTAGCTCCACCACATCCTAAGTATAATTCAGCTCCAGAGCCTCAATTTCTGCTTCCATGGCTTTTCTCCACCCATGATGACTAAATGCTTCAGAGAGATTTTTGGGTTCTGTGACAGTTGACAAAGACTGAATCATATGTTGATTAGGAATTGATAATGATCCAAATGAAAAAATGGTGGGTTTGATGGAATGAACAAAACAAGAATTAGTAACATCAGGAAGTAAAACACTTTACATATAAAATCCTTCAAATATTCAGGCCTTTGAATGATTCTTTCAGATCTCCTGGTGGGTAGAGGAGATGCTATGGGGCTCTGAGGAGCAGGATTAGAGGGATTGGAAGTGGTGAGTGGAGTAGGATCTGAAGGAGAGGAAAGGGAAAAATCTTGGACAAAATTAGGATCACAAACCATTTCTGACTCAGCTATTGGAGATATATGAGAGGGGAATAGGCTAGATGTGGTAGAAGAGAGGGTGATGTAGCAAGAGAGAAAATATCTTCATGAAATTTGACATCCCTAGATACAAAAATAGTCTTGGTTGCAATCTCTAAAGCTTGAATCCTTTCTGGTTGGGAGGATATCCAAGGAAAACACATTCCTTAGCTCTAGTTGGAACGTGTCTCTTGTGTGGGTGAGTGCAAATGCATAACATAAATACCCAAAGTAACTTAAATTCTCATACGAAGGTTTCTGACCAAAAAAGCATCTCATAGGGTGTTTTACCTTGAATGACCCTAGAAGGCAATCGATTGATTAAATGTGTTGCAGTTAAAATACACTCACCCCAATAGTGAATAGGAAAATGAGATTGAAAACGAAGTCCTCTAGCTACTTCTAAAAGATGCCTATGTTTTCTCTCAACAACACCATTCTATTGAGGTGTGGCAACACAAGACCTTCCATGAACAGTTCCCTCAGAGCTAATAAAGGCAGCTTCCTAGGACCCTCTACCTAGTTCTAAAGCATTGTCGGACCTAATTTTTCTAACTTTTAAAGGAAATTGTCTTTCGACCATAGCGAGGAAGTCCTTCAAAATAGGGAAAGCATTGCTCTTTGTTTTCAAAAGAAAAGTCCAAGTAAAATAATCTACTATGGTCAAAAAATAACCATTATAAGTAGATTTCTTAAAAGGACCCCATGTATCAATATGTATCAGATCAAAAATTCTTTGAGACTTAATGCTACTAATAGAAAAGGCCAACATGCTTTGCCTTGCTTGAGGAAATACAAAACAAACACATTCTGAATTGGATGGGAATTGGATGAAAGGAAATCTTTTCATTACTACAAAAGGAAAATTGTCACGACCTAGGGGTACCCCCTAGATGTAACATGGCGCATAGGACCCCAAAAGACCCCATACAAGCCACTTAGCATTCATAACATAAGAAATAGAACAATAGAAGTAAAACAATAGCCCAAGTCCAATAGTTTTTTTATAAAATAAAAGCGGAAGTCTAACACACTTGTCTCAATAGCCATCTAATAGAATAGAATGAAATTGGTCCTAGCCCACACATCATGTCCAAAACCAGAAATATAAAAAGAAACTCAAACAATAAAACTCTGTCCTTGAAGTATAAGGACTCACCAAAGCTCGAGAATCTCGAAATCAACCACTAGCCACGAAACTGGGAACCTGATTAATAACGTTTCAAAGTCACTTCATCCAATTCTAAGCGTCAACGGTCGTTAATCAGTATAAAACCCAACTAAATGAGTTGGGGTCGAACCCCACAGGGAGCGGTATGTGTTTCAGATTCAATTGGAAAGTAAAAATGTGGTCAAATCAGTCATAGGAATAAAAATTATTGAGTAAAAATATCATGTAAATTAGGGGGTGACATGAATGTCAAATGGGGGTTTTGGTTTTGATTTTCAACTACAAACAACAGTGACAAACAATACGAATTAACAATAATGAGACGGGTTCTTGGGATGTGATTGATTATAGGCTAATGTAGACATATGGGTAATTGTAACTATTAGAAAATAGCTAAATATTAGTGAGTAAGCTAGGCTATAAAAGAGGTAAAATTTCTCTCAAACAATTTACCCTGAATCAAGTTGATTTCTCTCGAACATCAACAAGCATGCAAATTAAGAATAGCCCACACCTTAGTCCATTCACTCTCTCGAGCTGAATGTGTGGAAAAGGGTTTAGGATTCACTCTCTCGAGTTGAATCCAGGTCAACCCAATACCCACAGACCATCAATCAAAAACCTCTCTCTCGAGCAAGTCAAGAACCCAAAGGTAGAGCTACATTTGCAACTACAATTCTTAAATTAAACCACAATAAATTATTGAACTCACTTTTAAATAGCATTTAAACTAACAATTAGCAATACCCATAAGCTAAATCAACCCATAATCACATAATCACATAATCACACCCCAAGAGTTGGGGTTTTAGCTAGACATTATAAAAAGATAAAAACAATTACCAAATTGAGTTTCCATCAACTAGGTAAGTGTGATTTCGTCTTTACAATGGTCCAAATTGATGAATCTCAAAGACCCACTTCCAATTTCTCAAAAGTGAATTTCTTCAATCCTTCAAAGCTAAAGGAAAAACTAGAGAAAACCTGTTCTCCAGAGTAATTGATAAAAAGTTTGATGATAGATATTAAAATTGATACTAACTAAAATGTTCAAGAACGTATTTATAGTCACCGAAAATAAGCTACGAAAGCTCATTTGGCGAAGTAAATTGGGCTCACCGAACCACTCGGCGAGCTGCCCTTTGGTCACTTCCATCGCCCTTCTGCCTTGGCATTCAGCATCCTCAAGGTCCGTAACTTTGGGCAATCTAGCACTGCATCGCGGAACTGCTCGGTGATCCGCCAACTTTGCCTTTCTCTCACCGACTTGGTTTCTTCCCTCAGGGCTTGGCACACTGGAACTTTGGGCGGTCATATAGCCATTCGGCGATTCTCCAAGTGAACTTGGCAATCACCAGTCTTGCCTTTCTTCATTCTTTCAGGTTGTTTTGTTCCTTTTTGCAAGTTAGTGTCCTTGCTTTGTTCCTCAATCCCTATTCCTATAAAATCAAGGATTTAACATCAGTTATTGGCACAAAATAAGCATTTGAGGACACTAAATCTATATAAATAAAGCCCTAAATTAGTCGAAGCCTTAGACTCATCAACACCCCCAACTTAAATTTTTGCTTGTCCTCAAATTCAGCAGTTCAAAAGGGATGTCTCAAACAGTGCTACATAAAGACTCAATCATGAATGCACACAACAAGACTCAACTTACTCATGCAAGGATCAATTGTACACTCAAAGATTCAAATTGTGACTCACAATTATCAAAGATTCTCAAGTTCACAGTACTTGCTTCAAATGCAAGTTCAAGCTCAACAAAGGTACTCAAATGCCCTCACAACAAAGATGATTCCATATTCAAACACAATTCTTCAACAATTTATAGCTTCGGAATCACATACAACGCTCACACTCACAAAGATGAACACATGCATGACTTCACCCATAGGTTTGCCCTTATTTTCCAATCAAAAATTGTTTCAGCTCAGTCAAGATCAAAAAGGTATTTTCAAGGTTTGTAACGGGGCTGAGTGTGAAGGTATGATCATTTAGGCTCAGTGGCTGCTACCCTCATGAAATGTGGTCTGAACATCACTTTTCTTCCTCTTTTTTTCCAGCATTTTTATTCATGCTCAGAGTTCACCCCATTATTCAACTTTCCGGACACCCCATTTCTTTTCAACTTTCACATCTTTATTTCACAACTTTTTCATTCTTTTTCTTTTGCTTTCTTCTTTTTTTCTCTTCTTGTTTTTTCTTTTTTTTTTATATGGAGGGGTTCCATCTTTTTCAATACCATTGGCTCAAAGGGGAATTTTATCACACTTCTTGATTTACCTTCTCTTTTCACCACACCCTCAACTTAGGCTTTTGGCATAAGTTGGCTATTCAAACAAACCACACTTCATGAGGATTATGGGTGAATGGATAAAGAGGGGTCATAATTGCATCAAGTTTCTTCCAAGAAAAGGACAAGGCTAAAATGGGGTTCAAGCAAGGTTCACACATCTCACAAGGTTGGCCAAAAAAGAGGTAAATTGTCAAATTGTTTTACTCTTCAAAATCGTTGCCTAAGATCATTTCAAGAGCTTGCATCACTTAGTCAATCGGACCAACGGGGTAAATTCTAGGTGTCATCACACAAGGTTCAGGGTAAGCTCATCACACAAGGCATTGGCACCAATATTAAACGAGACTCCACACTTTCACTAGTGTGCAATGTTCATCACAAGAGACTCGATTCGATAACCGTCTAGTCACAACAAGATGCAAAAATTTCACACATTATATGTGCAACTTCATTTGGCCTCATCGTAGGCGTGCATTCATGTTTGTTCGATTAAGAGAACTATTTAATCCATCGGTATTGATCATAACCGATACTCAAATTTTCACAGGAACAACCACATTCACACATAACAAGAGTTGGCAAAAGAAAATTTCAAAAGGGTGAAAAACCATTTTCATTTCATAACAAGGAGCCATAAGCTCAAACATCCACAAAACAAGATCAGCATATAAAACAAAAAACAAACCCAATATATACAAAATATAGTCATAAGATGTAGGTATGGAAATACCTCATCGCACCACAAATAAAAAGGTAGTTGTCCTCAAATGCAACAAAAATATTCAAAAGTCAAAAAAATGACAGAGAGGGAGGTAAAGAAAGGTCCTATCCACACAGTCGTTCCATCTGTCGGGGAATCAATGCTTGGTGCAACACTTTGATCCTGGGTATTAGTACCTGGTGTAACAACAACACTGGGTGTATCTGCCAATGAAATTTGTACGGTTGAATGCACCATGGCCTCCTCAACCTCTGTAAGGCCCTCATAAGTAGTCTCCTCATCGGCACCGAGCTGCTCCTCATCAGTCTCGGCCTCGAACTCGGTAGTAGCCACCTCATTAGTTCGAACCTCATCTCCGGTGGTAGCCCGAGGCACATCAGAGTCAGCTGGCATATCAAGGATCTCCACAGTCCCAAAAATCATAGCCATATCTGTGGACTTCAGGGTCGTCACCTCATCAGTGTCCCCTTGGCGTCGCTCACACACCGATATCCTTGCTGCAAGGGTATCAATAGACACACTAAGAGGTTCACAGCAGCAGTGAGGGCCCTCTCAATCATCTCGGGGACTGTGGCCTCAAGCTTGGAGGCATGTCTATTAGCAGAATGGGCTAGATGCCCCATCCTTAGTATCGCAGCCTGGGTGAGTGGAGGTCGGAAAGCAGCAGCAGCAGCACTAGCACTAGACCTAGGGGGTAGGGGAGCAGTAGCAGCACTCTGGGTCAAGGAAGGAACAACACTAGATATACTTGAAAGCCCAGAGGCCGGAGTAGGCAATACTGCCTCTGCAGGTAAACTCTCAATGTCTACAGCCAGGGAAAAATCCACCGGGGCTACCTTCTTCTTCTCAGCCTCATCCTTTAGATACTCAGCCTCAATCCTCCGAATGTCGGTACAGGAGGTGGGAATCACTTCCACGTCCTTCTTCTCATCGCGAGGCACCCAGGCTCGTATGCACAACTCAGTGATCAACACCGGGAATAGGAGTGAAGTCTGACACCATCTAGCCCTCATGGTCATTTCTTGGCCAATGATCATCCCCAAGTTTAGCCTTGTCCCATCAATGATGCAACCAAGATAGGCTGCTTTCGTGTGGCGGAGGATAGACTCATTCTGGGATGGCATGATAGAACTGCTGATGAAGCCAAACCAGTACCTTGCTGCTACATTGAGGTTTTTCTTTTCTATGGGTGCTCCAACTTCGATCCACCTAGGAGTACAGTTAGATAACAGAGGGGCCAACCACTTTTTCATATTCTCCAACGTTTTTGTCCTGATCATGTATTTGCATTCATCCTCAATATCCTTTGTACACTCAAGAACTACATTGATAGCATCACTATCACACTTCTCTTTCTTGCCCCTGGCAACCACATAATCTACCGGCTTGAATGTCGCGGCCTTCTTCTTCCCTTGTGGCACTAGAACTCCATAGGCACTGTAAAACTCCCGGACCCAGTTAGGAATGTAAGGGCCATGGGGTTTGGTGAAGATCTGGAACTTGTGAGACTGTAAGGTGCGCCAGATCTCTGGATATCTGTCTATCACTCCATCTGTAGACAGCCTCTTCTCCTCTATGATCATCCTCAGTCCCTCAGTCTTTAATCTGTTCATAGACCAGGGAGGAGGACCCTATGCAAGTGGTGCTGGGAACACAACCTGATCTGGGACAGGAGGAAGAGTAGGGGTCTTAGGCATCCTGATCCTAGACGGATCATGCATCCTCTTGGAGCGCAGCTCAGCACTCCAGGCCAGTAGCAGCTGCTCATCCTCAGGCTCAGAGATGTCAGCCTGAGGGTCTTGATGATCTCCCTCACTTTCGGAAGTGGTGAGGTGAGTGGCATATATTCTGTCACTGTCGGAGCTGACCTCTGTTGATGCAGGAGCAGATGCCTTGCCTTTCCCTTTGCCCTTCCCACTTGTGGTAGGAAGTTTTGTTGTCTTTGCCCGGGATGCAACTGCATCCTCATTTATAGTAATTCCCGTTACCCTCTTCCGGGGTGGCATGTCTCGACCTGCTACTTTTGGTCTAGCCATATCTGCACAACACACCTAAAAGAGTTAGAATTAATCCAAGAAAAGTGCAGAAAAATAGGCTGCAGAAAGACTTACCGAACCGATCGGCGAGTCGCTGAATCACTTTGGCGAGCCAGATCGGGCTGGCCGAAAGGATTGGCTAAAAAAATTCCTAGAAAATTCATAGGTCGGTGATAGGCAGGACCATTCGGTGAATTGCTTACATCACTCAGTGTGCTCAGACTAGCCCACCGAAAGTTACAGTATGCTTTAGGGATTGGGGGCGCAGAAAGGGCGATCAAAGGAGATTTTTGGCGAACTCAGGCTTCTAGCCAAAAGTTACAGAATCAAAATCAACTAACCCATGAAATTAAAGGCGATCAAGGGGGATTTCTGTGAACCACCGAGTGGTTCGGCGAGCTCGACCCAGCTTGCCAAACTGCTCAACCTGCCTATTTTCAACCCCAACTCCCAAAATCAAACCCGCAGCCCCCGAAAACAAAATCAAACCACATACTACCTCAATTAAGCCCAGAGCCATATCACCCATGCCACCGGGGTACTCAGACTTCCCCCGGTTTGGCCAAAATTTGCCATTTGATGACTTTAGCCCTTAAGAATGACGTCAAACGCTCCATCATTGGACAAAGCACACCATTTAGAACAATTTGGGTTACTCAAACTTCACCCGACTAGACTCACCAACGATTTTACACAACCCACAAGAATACAATCACCTTTAAAGCACGAAAATCAGGGAATCACAAATTTAGGCAATTTAGGCACAATTATGAAATTAAAATCAGCAAACTAGCACACATTAATGATTTCAGAGAGGTCCAACAAACATCAATGGCATTTAAACAATTTGCAATCGAGTACAACCACTATTTACGAGTTTGGGGTTCGAAAAACCAACCTTTATGCTGAAATATGAATATGTAATGCTAGGCAGCAAAGAATTCCAACTCCGAACACAAGATCAATGACCAAAAAGTGATAAAATGCAAGAATGAACAAAAACTGGAGTGCCGGTGTGATTGTATGAAGTTAAAAATGAGGGAATATAAAAGAGTTTGAAATTTTAAACCTTTGGCCTTTTAAAAACCGTCCAGTTTGCACCCTTTCGGTGATGTTAGTCGTCCACGCCGACCCACTCGGCGACACGCCGAGTGGGTACTTACCTCTCCAAGTTTAACAAGAACTCCAGGTAATTTAGGGGTCCAAACAGTGGGTAAAGTCGGACTCGCCGACCTGCTCGGTGAGTCGCCGACTTGTTCATGAGCCCGCCGAGATTTACAGACTCCATCTTTATATTTTCTTGAGTCCAATGGCGGTCCAAGTCATGATCACCGACCTTTTCGGTGAGTCGCCCACTAGACACTTTGCTCGCCAACCTGCATATTTCAAACACATTCCACACTTCAACCTGCACAATCAACACACGTTATTAAAAATCAAAACATAAAGCAATAAAAACTTGGGTTGCCTCCCAAGAAGTGCCTTAGTTAACGTCGTGGCACAACGCAAGTAACCACTCAAGCTTTATTCTTGGGGTTTGCCATAGTATCACTAGGCAACCCTCCTTGTTGTCTGGGGTTAAGATGTGAAGAAATCTGACCCATTTGGGTCTCCAACTGCTTGATAGAGACGGAATGAGAAGTCACCATCTGGTTAAGGGTCGATACATCTTCCTTCATTTCCTTCAAAAATTTATCGGACCCTTCAACCTTGTTGAGAATACGTGAGAGCATATCCTCAGCTCGGCCACCCTCAGAATCTTTGGGCTTTTGACGCTCGTGGGAGGAACATACCTATCCTTCTCCCCTTCTCTTTCCTTCCAGGTGGCGTTACGATCACGCCACTACCTATCACGGTCTCTCCAGCCCTCGTCTCTATTCCAACCTTGGTTGCCACCCGGCCTTGGGTAGTTTGCACGATATCCTCCTCCTTGGTTGGCTAGGAAGTTTACCTCCTCATTGTACAACGCTTCAAACTTGGCCTCTTCGGGATTTACACCACCAACACCGACAGCATTTACACTTCTAGTACCAGCACCCATGACGTTCTTAGCTAAGATGTCTAGTTAGGTCATTATCTTTGCCATGTTCTGGTCTCTCTCTTGATGTTTTTCAAGTTGTTCCTTTGTCAATTTATAAGCAAGAGGAGAGACTTGATCCTCGCGGGTGTACCATGCTCGGTTAATTTTGGTCATACCATCCAAGAGTTGGGCTGCTATAATGTAAGGTTGTTGCATCAAACCTCTCGGAGAATGTTGATCAGCCACTCCCTTGTTCACCGAATCAAGGCTTCTGTAAAAGTACTGCAGCAAGACATTTTCGGGCAACCCATGAGTTGGCCATTGCAGCACCATCTTTTTAAACCTTATCCAAGTCTCATGGATTGGCTCACCCTCCAAACGCTTGAAGCTTTGAATACTGTCTCGAAGAGTCATCATCCTCAAAGGAGGGACAAAATCGCACTTGGGATGCGGTAATAAGCTCTTCCCACGAAGTGATAGAATCTCTTGGCAACTCAGCCAACCACTTGCACGCTTCTCGCGTTAGAGAAAATGGGAACAACCTCAGCCGGACCGATTCTTGAGATATGTTCTTAAAGGAGAACGGTCCGCATACATCAACAAAATTCCTTATATGCTCATGGGGATCCTCATGAGCTAGACCTCCAAACAAACCCTTCATTGTAAGAGCTGCAACATGGTGCTTGTAATGTGGAACACAGCGTTCCCTTTAGCTGGAGGGAAGCGAATGGCACCAATACCACCCATTTGATTATGGTCATTGATATTCGATTCATTTACATCGTTGAGATTTCCGATGTCATCTTGGTGGCCCACTTGGCTACCATTGTTGTTGTTTACGCTCATTTCCTCTGTTCGATAAACAACACAAAAACCAAAAATAAAAGTAAGTAGATTCAACTATGAATAACAAGAACACAATTCAACTTCACCAAAATAATTACAAACAACACCACACCCCGGCAGTGGCGCCATTTTGATTAATAACATTTCAAAGACACTTCATCCAATTCTAAGCGTCAACGGTCATTAATTAGTATAAAACCCAACTATATGAGTTGGGGTCGAATCCCACAAGGAGCGGTACGTGTTTTAGATTCAATTGGGAAGTAAGAATGCGGTTAAATCAGTCATATGAATAAAATTATCGAGTAAAAATATCATGCAAATCAGGGGTGACACGAATTTCAAATGGGGGTTTTGGTTTTAATTTTCAGCTACTAACAGCAGTCACCAACAATACGAATTAACAATAATGAGACGGGTTCTTGGGATGTGATTGATTAGAGGCAAATGTAGACATATGGGTAATTGAAACTATTAGAAAATAGCTAAATATTAGTGAGTAAGCTAGGCTATAAAGGATGTAACCGTTCTCTCGTACAATTTATCCCGAATCAAGTTGATTTCTCTCGAACATCAACAAGCATGCAAATTAAGAACAGCCCACACCTTAGTCCATTCACTCTCTCGAGCTGAATGTGTGGAAAAGGGTTTAGGATTCACTCTCTTGAGTTGAACCCAGGTCAACCCAATACCCACAGACCATCAATCAAAAACCTTAGTTCTAAAACCTCTCTCTCGAGCAAGTCAAGAACCCAAAGGTAGAACTGTATTTGCAACTACAATTCTTAAATTAAACCATAATAAATGATTGAACTCACTTTTAAATAGAATTTAAACTAATAATTAGCAATACCCATAAGCTAAATCAACCCATAATCACACCTCAAGAATTGAGGTTTTAGCTAGACATTATAAAAAGATACAAACAGCTACCAAATTGAGTTTCCATCAACTAGGTAAGAGTGATTTTGTCTTTACAATGGTCCAAATTGATGAATCTCAAAGACCCACTTCCAATTTCTCTAAAGTGAATTTCTTCAATCCTTCAAAGCTAAAGGAAAAACTAGAGAAAAATTATTCTCCAGAGAAATTGATAAAAAGTTTGATGATAGATATGAAAATTGATACGAACTAAAATGTTCAAAAACGTATTTATAGTCACCGAAAATAAGCTACCAAAGCTCATTCGGTGAAGTAAGTCGGGCTCGCCAAACCACTCGGTGAGCCGCCCTTTGGTCACTTCCATCGCCCTTCTGCCTTGGCGTTCAGCATCCTCAAGGTCTGTAACTTTGGGCGACTTAGCACTGCATCGCGGAACTACTTGGTGATCCATCGACTTCTCTTTTCTCTCACCGACTTGGTTTCTTCCCTTAGGGCTTGGCACACTGGAACTTTGGGCGGTCATATAGCCATTCGGCGATTCTCCAAGTGAACTTGGTGATTACCAGGCTTGCCTTTCTTCATTCTTTCAGCTCATTTTCTTTCGTTTTACAAGTAAGTTTCCTTGCTTTGTGCCTCAATCCCTATTCCTATAAAATCAAGGATTTAACATCAGTTATTGGCACAAAATATGCATTTGAGGACACTAAATATATATAAACAACGCCCTAAATGAGTCCAAACCTTGGACTCATCAGAACCTTGACTGTCGGACCCTACATTTGGGGAAATGTAGGCAACAGTATGCGTTAGTACAAAACAATGTACCAAGTATGATAGTTATGCATAAAACATTTAAATCATGCTAAAAAAGGAAATTTCATGACATGCAATTGACCAAGATAAAACATGATATAAAGGGTTAGAAAACATAAGTTATAAAAACCATGGTCAATGCAAGCTAACATCATTTGAAACCTTTGAACACATATGAGATACTTGTTGAAGTAACCTTAGTTCGTTATTAATGTGGGAAGTAGCCATAACCGACATAGAGACCATGTGAGCTATAACATGATCCCCCGGTGTCTCCCACACTGAAAATGATTTTCCTAATTGCCAAGGTAAGGACCATAACTTCTAGCTTAGGTGGATCCACTAGCTAATGTCTATCTAGACAATCATCCTATGGGGGCACATAGGTAAAGGATAAGGAGATTTCTACTAGAAACCTGACATCTACTAACAAGAGAGCTTCAATCTCAATATCCTCTCGGTACTAAGCATAAATCCCACGAAATAATAAATTCTTACTTGTTCTTATTATCCATGGAAAGGCACGTCATCTTGCCAATCCAAGTTAAGTCATCATCCAAGGAAAGGCATCTGTCATTAACCAATTCAAGCTAGGTTTCATTAGGATAGCTCTTAATCTTTGATTCAATTAGGTGAGAAGACCTTTCAACCATAGAATCATTTATTATGTGAGAAAACCTTTCACCTAATGCTTATATGTGTTTATGAGAATATCCTTTCAACAACACAACAACAACATCATCATTGATACTTTACTCTCAAAGCATCCCTAAAACATTTGCATAGATTTCATAAGAAAATGCATAATTCCATAATTTACCTTTCAAGGCTCAAAACCCACTTTCAATCGTCAACATTTAGAAAACAAGGGTTAGATATGTATTTCATCATAAATTTATGTAAATTTATAAATACATGCTTAATTTCATAAAACTCTTACTTTATAATTAAAATCCCACATCACATGATCAATAACTTGAAAACATGGGGATTACATGGGTTCGTAGGGCAAATCATCATAAAATCATATTATTTCATATATTCATGCATAAGAGATCATAATTCGATCATTAAAATCAATAATCAAAAGAACCCATAATAATTGAAGAAAACCCTAACTCAATTGGGGATTTCTAACTTTGAAAACAGGAGAATTCTGGAACTCCGTGAATGGAAGGAATCCATGGATGAAAACTATCATACCTTGAAGCCAAATGCTAATCTTCAATGGAGGAATTTAGAGTTGACGTGAAACCCTAGGTTGAATCCTTCTTCTTCTTCAAGTTCTAGAGAGAGAAATATTTTGGAGAGGAGAATTGATCTTCTTTTATGATTTTGGAAGAATGACTTGAATGGGCTGATTTGGTGGTTGAAAACACTTATATAGGGGTCTTAATGAAGGGTAAAATAATGTAGTATAGAAATAAAATAATTAGGAAAAGACCCAACTACCCTTGAACTTAACTGTCATCCCATGACAGACGGCCACAGACGACGGACCGTGATCAGGACGACGGACAGTCCTGCACGTCCGTCGTTCGTGGTCAGAAACTCAAATGAGGGTTTTAGACCATAGGCCTCAACCACGAACTGTAGTTCCACCAACGGTCAGTTGGTCTGTCCATGGTTCTGACCCTTCTGGGCAGTGCTAGGGTGATCAACCACGGACCACACCTACAGTCCGTGGTCCCTTCCACGGGCCGTGGGTGGCCAACGTGGGTTTACACCTACTACTTCTAGAAATGGGTAAGTTGCCCTTTCTCGAATACAGGGTGTTACAATATAACCCCCTTGGGATCATTCATCCTCGAATGAGATTCAAGCTGGTACGAAAAGAGTAGGAGAGGAACTAACAACCCAACCTAAAATGAAACTTCATCTAAATGTATATAACCAAGGAGGAACATCGACTCCAAGTTAGGACGTTATCAAAACATCATAAGAGGGGTGAAACTAAATCTAACAGCCCATCATGCATGCAATACACATATCTGAGGAGGAAACATCAACTCCAAGCAAACTTCCAAGGAGGAAAAATCTACTCCAAGCAAAAATCATACTCACATGCATATATCCGAGGAGGAAACTTCAACTCCAAGCTAAAGAAATGCTCACAACATCATATCAAGTAGTCTACATGCAAATCATACTCATGTGCACATAAACATGTAGAAATCAATCAAATTAACTCATTTTCTCAAAACTTGAACTTTTCATAAATCATGCATAGTAAGGAAAATATGGAAACATATAAGACACATGACTCCAAAAGAAAGAACAAACCATGAGGAATGCATTACCTCAAGCTAGAGTAAGAGTAGAAGGAAAGAGATGAGGATATCGGGACATCATATGAGCCTCAGCCTGCCAAGTAGCACCTTCAACTAATTGATTCCTTCACAACACTTTCAGGAAAGCTACTTCCTTATTTCTCAACTTCTTGACTTGCCGGTCTAAAATCTTAACCGGAACTTCTTCATATAAAAGATTCTCCTTAACTTCAAAACCTTCTAAGAAAATTATGGATCTTGGATCACCAGCACATTTCTTCATCATAGAGACATAGAAAGCTGGATGCACCGATGCCAACTCATTTGGCAAAGCTAGTTCATAAGAAACCTTACCAACACGCCTCAAAATCTAATATGGGCCCACATATCGGGGACTAAGCTTCCCCTTCTTACAAAAACTCATTACACCCTTCATGGGTGAGATATTCAAGTAAAGCCAATCATGAACATCAAACTCAAGATCTTTTCTTCTTACATCGGCATATGACTTTTAACGACTTTGAGTCATTTTCAACCTTTCTCTAAAAAGTCAAACTTTCTCTATGGCCTCATGTACCAACTCGGGACCTATTAGGGCAACTTCACCCATCTCAAACTATCCAATAGGAGATCTACACCTCCTACCATATAATGCCCAAATGGAGCCATATTAATACTCGAGTGATAGCTATTGTTTTAAGAAAACTCAATCAATGGCAAATGGTCATCCCAACTACCCTTAAAATCAATCACACAAGCTCTTAACATGTCTTCAAATTTTTGGATAGCACGCTCCGCTTGCCCATCGGTTTAGGGATGAAAGGTTGTACTAACCTTAACCTGAATACCAAGACCCTTTTGGAAGGACCTCCAAAACTGAAAAGTGAATTGGGTACCACGATCGAAAATAATTGACAAAGGTACTCCGTGCAACTTTACCATTTGTCTCAAGTATAACTTGGCATAGTCCTCCGCCGAATAGGAAATCTTGACGGGAAGGAAATGAACCGATTTCGTCATCCGATATACTATAACCCAAATAGGGTCATGTTGTCGCCGAGTGCGAGGCAAACCAACAATAAAGTCCATTTTCACATCTTCCCACTTCCAAGTAGGAATGCTAATGTCTTGGGATAAAC
Organism: Solanum etuberosum; assembly: GCA_029582245.1. NCBI lineage: Eukaryota > Viridiplantae > Streptophyta > Magnoliopsida > Solanales > Solanaceae > Solanum > Solanum etuberosum. The sequence goes on from JAJONR010002891.1 coordinate 63,335, forward strand.
CTCCCGGTTTCTGATGCTCAACTTTCACTTGTTGACAATTAGGACACTTAGCCACAAATCCCGCAATATCCTTCTTCATCCCATTCCACCAATAGACCTCCTGTAAATCACGGTACATCTTGGTGGCTCCCAGGTGAATGGAATACCACGAACTATGGGCTTCTGTCAAGATTTGTTCCCTCAAGTCATCAACATTTGGAACACACAAACAACCTTGATATCTAAGCACACCATCTCCCCCTCTGGAGAAAGCCTCAACGGATTTCTTAAGCACCGCTTCTTTTAATTCAACCAAAATTGGATCAAGACCTTGCTTGGATTTCACATCCGCAACAAAAGATAATTCCGAGCCATTGTGAACCATAACACCACCCTTGGTGGAGTCCACTATCTGAATACCTAATCAAGCCAATCTATGAACATCTCGAACCAACTCTTTCTTACCTTCTTCGATATGAGCAACACTACCCATAGATAATCGACTAAGAGTATCTGCCACCATATTTGCCTTTATGGGGTGATAGAGAACACTCATATCATAGTCTTTCAATAATTCAAGCCACTTTCTTTGGCGAGGATTCAGATCCTTCTGATTAAACACATATTGCAAATGCTTATGGTCGGTAAACATATCTACATAAACTCCATACAAATAATATCTCCAAATCTTTAAGGAAAATACGACCGTTGTTAACTCGAGGTCATGGGTAGGATAATTCTTCTCATGAATGATAAGTTGCCTTGAGGCATAGGCATAAACTTTCCCATTCTGAATAAGCACACACCCTAACCTAATTCTGAAGGCATCACAATAAACCATGAAACCATCCGTCCCTTCCAGTAAAGTCAACACCAGAGCGGAAGTAAGTCTATCTTTCAACTCTTGGAAACTCTTTTCACACGCTTCGAACCATATGAACTTTGCTTTCTTTTGACTAAAAGTCATCAAAAGAGAGGCAATTGAAGAAAATCCCACAACAAATCTTCTATAGTAACCGGCTAAACCCAAGAAACTTCAAATATCTAAAGGGGTTAGAGGTCTAGGCCAACTCTTGACCGCATCCGTCTTCTTATGGTTTACCTCGATATCCTTACTTGAAACAATATGGCCAAGGAAAGCCACGGACCTTAGCAAAAAGTCACATTTGCTAAACTTTGCAAAAGGTAGTTGGTCCTTAAAAATTTGCAACACGATCCTCAAATGATCAATATGCACATTCTCACTTCTCGAATAGATCAATATATCATCAATGAACACAATCACAAACATGTCAAGGTATTGTCTAAACACTCTATTCATCAAATCCATAAATGCCGCCGGAGCATTAGTCATTCTAAATGATATTCCCAAGAACTCATAATGACCATATTGAGTTCGAAAAGCCGTCTTTGGATTTTCATCTTCCTTCACCCTCAATTGGTGGTAACCCAATCGAAGATCAATCTTAGAGAAGTAAATCGCTCCTTGAAGTTGGTCAAATCAATCATCTATCCTTGGGAGAGGATACTTATTCTTAATAGTCACCTTGTTCAACTGACGATAGTCAATACACATACTAAGAGAACCATCTTTCTTTCTAACAAATAAAATTGGAGCACCCCATGGAGAGATACTCGATCGGATGAAACCCTTATCCAACAAATCCTTCAATTGTTCTTTCAACTCCTTAAGTTCTGTCGGAGCCATACGGTAAGGAGAAATAGAAATAGGTTGTATATCTAGAAGAACGTCAATACTGAAGTTTATTTCCCTTTCGGGAGAAATACCAGGCAAATCATCTAGGAACACTTCCAGAAACTCATTAACAACGGGGACCGACTCAAGAGTAGGGGTTTCGGAATCCACATCCCTCACCTTAACTAGATGGTAAATGCAACCCTTAGAAATCATTTTTCTAGCTTTAAGATAAGAGACAAACTGACCCTTAGGCATAGAATTTCCCCCTTCCCACTCTAGGACAGGCTCATTCGGGAACTGAAACTTGACTACACTAGTTCTACAATCGATAGAAGCATAACATGAGTGTAGCCAATCCATGCCCGAAATAACATCAAAATCTAGCATATCAAGTTCTACCAAGTCAACAAGAGTAACTCTATAGGACAAGGAAACGGGACACTTTCTATAGACACTCTTAGCCACAATAGAATCACCAATAGGAGTAGATACAGTAAAAGGATCTAACAACACATCTGGAAGAACATAAAACCTCATACCCACATATGGTGTCACAAAATTCAAGGTAACACCAGGATCAAGTAAAGCATAAACATCAATTTTTTAAACTTTCAACATATCGGTAACCACATCGGGAGAACCCTCTTGCTCACCACAAGTCTGAAGTGCATAGAATCGGTTTTTCTTAGGAGCATTAGGACCCAAACCACTAGGAGGAGCTTGCTTGCCCTCTCTTACTTTATTCACAAGCATTAGGCAATCCCTCATTTTGTGACCACTTTTACCACAACTAAAGAAACCATTCGTGCCGGCTAGGTACTTACCCTCGTGCTTTCTTCCACACCTAGTACAAGTAGACATGGGCAATGAAGATCCACTACCATTACCTCCTTGAGGCTTAGGGTTAGAAATACTATTTTGTTGAACTTAGGAGGAGCATTGGAGGAACCTTCACCGGAAAATCTTTGTCGAAACCTAGGACAACCATATCCGTCGGACCTTGCATAAGAGAAATTACCATCACCGGTCTTAGCCCTTTTTGTCTCGCTAGACTTTTCTTTAAGTTTCTCCTCCTCAATCTGTTGAGCATGAACCATGAGATGAGAGATGTCCATGTCATTAATGAGCATGGCGGTACGACACACTTTAACCACCATTTCAGACACACCCAAAACGAACTTGCTCATCCTTGCCCTTGAATAGGCAACCATTGTTGGGGCATACTTAGACAATTGTGTGAACTTTAGAGCATATTCCCTCACACTCATACTTTCTTGTCGAAGGTCAATGAACTCAAGCACCTTAGCTTTCCTTATCTCAAGGGGAAAGAACCTATCAAGGAAAGTGGCCTTAAACTTCTCCCAATCAAGAGGACTCGCATCTTCTGCTCTCCCTTCTTTCCATTGGTTATATCAAATTTGAGCCACACCTTTAAGTTGGTAAGCAGCCAATTCAGCATTTTCCATTGGCGTCACTCTCATGATCATAAAAACCTTATAAACCTCATCAATGAACTCGTGAGGATCTTCCTCAACCTTAGACCCATGAAACTCCAGAGGATTCATCCTAGTGAAGTCCCTCACTCTAGATGCCATCGTACCCACATTTGAGTTTACGAGAACCGCAATGTCCCTATTGAATTGGGTCGTCATGGCTTGAGCCAACACTTGAAAAGCAGCCCTAAACTCCGCATTAGTCACTTGCTCGGCCAAAGGATCAACCAAAATTTGAGGAGATTTGGAAGGAGCTTCTTATTCCGCATTCTCCCTCACATTCCTTCTAGCATAAGCTCTTTGAGTAGCCATATCCTATAGAGCATCGGATAAGGATTAGGAGAGAGACTTTATAGAGTTAAACTCTATCGTACGACTTTAGAGTAATGAAAAAAGTGGAGCTTCCTAATCATCTTGTAGCCTCTCATTCATAAATGTGGCGCGCTTCACACTCATGAACAAGACTCTACTCGACGTGGCTTATGAGACATTTTAGGACCATTCTAAACCTTGTGCTCTAATACCAATTTTGTCACGACCCAGGGGACCCTTAGATGTAACATGGCGTATAGGACCCCGAAAGACCTCATACAAGCCACTTAGCATTCTTAACATAAGAAATAGAACAATAGAAGTAAAAAAACAGTCCAAGTCCAATAGTTTTTATAAAAGAAAAGCGGAAGTCTAAAACACTTGTCTCAATAGTCATCTAGTAAAATAGAATGAAATTGGGCCTAGCCCATACATCATGTCCAAAACTGGAAATATATGAAAGAAACTAAAACAATAAAACTCAATCCTCAAAGAATGAGGACTCACCAAAGCTCGGGAATCTCAAAATCAACCACTCGCCACAAAACTGGAACCCTGACAGTCGGACCCTACATTTGGGGAAATGTAGGCAAGATTATGTGTTAGTACAAAAAAATGTACCAAGTATGATAGCTATGCATAAAACATTTAAATCATGCTAAAAAGGGACATTTCATGACAAGCAATTGACAAAGATAAAACATGATATAAAGGGTTAGAAAACATAAGCCATAAAAACCATGGTCAATGCAAGCTAAAATCATATGAAACCCTTGAACACATATGAGATAGTTCTTGAATTAAGCTAGTTTCGTTATTAATGTGGAAAGTAGCCTTAACCGACATAGAGACCATGTGAGCTATAACATGATCCCCTGGTGTCTCCTATACCGAAAAGGGTTGTCCTACTTGCCAAGGTAAGGACCATAACTTCTAGCTTAGGTGGATCCACTAGATAATGTCTATCTAGACAATCATCCTATGGGGCACATAGGTAAGGGATAAGGAGACTTCTACTAGAAACTCAGCCTCTACTAACATGAGAGCTCCCATCTCAATATCCTCTCGGTGCTAATAATAAATCCAACGAAATAGTCAATTCTTATTTGTTGTTATTATCCATGGAAAGGCACGTCATCTTGCCAATCCAATCTACATCATCATCCATGGAAAGGTATCTTTCAATAACCAATCCAAGCTAGGTTTCATTAGGATAGCTCTTAATCTTTGATTCAATTAGGTTAGAATACCTTTCAACCTTAGAATCTTTTATTATGTAAGAGAACCTTTCACATCATGCTTATATGTGTTTATGAAAATATCCTTTCAACAGCACAACAACAACATCATCATTTATACTTTACTCTCAATACATCCTTAAAACATTTACATAGGTTTCATAAGAAAAAGCATAATTCCTTATTTTACCTTTCAAGGCTCAAATCCCACTTTCAATCATCAACATTTAGAAAACAAGGGTTAGATATGGATTTCATCATAAATTCATGTAAATCTATCAATACATGCTTAATTTTATAAAACTCTTCCTTTATAATCAAAATCCCATATCACATGATCAATAACTTGAAAACATGGGGATTACATGGGTTTGTAGGGAAAATCATCATAAAATCATAGTGTTTCATCTATTCATGCATAAGAGATCATAATTCAATCATTTAAATCAATAATCAAAAGAACCCATGATAATTGAAGAAATTCCTAACTCAATTGGGGATATCTAACTTTAAAAATAGGAGAATTCTGGAACTCCATGAATGGAAGGAATCCATGGATGAAAACTATCATACCTTGAAGCCAAATGCTAATCTTCAATGGAGGAATTGAGAGTTGACTTGAAACCTTAGGTTGAATCCTTCTTCTTCTTTAAGTTCTAGAGAGAGAAATATTTTGAAGATGATAAGTAATCTTGTTTTGTAATTTTGAAAGAATGACTTGAATGGGCTGATTTAGGGGATGAAAACACTTATATAGGGGTCTTAATGAAGGGTAAAATGACGTAGTATACAAATATGATAATTAGGAAAAGACCCAACTATCCCTGAACTTAACTGCCCGCCCATGACAGACGGCCACTGACGACGGACCGTGGTCAGGACGACGAACCGACCTGCACGTCTGTCATTCTTTGTCAGAAACTCAAATGAGGGTCTTGGACCGCGAGCCTCAACCACAGACCGTGGTTGCACCAACGGTCTGTTGGTCTGGCCGTAGTTTTGATCCTTCTGGGCAGTGCTAGGGTGATCAACCACGGACCACACCTACGGTCCGTGGGTGGCCAACGTGGGTTGACACTTGCAACTTCTGGAAATGGGTAATGTGCCCCTTTCCCGAAAATGGGGTGTTACACAAATTTCCTAATCTGACATGCCATATGTTTACATTAGTAATAGCATTTACAAAAATATAAGCCAAAACAAATGGAAAAGTAGAACTAGGAACTGAAATAAAATTTGACACATTGTTGGAATGATTTTCCACTTGAATAGAAATCACTTGACTAGAAGCAACATTAGAATTTCTTTTTGTTGGAAATGAAACAACACTCTTATCAGACTTTGACTCAGATTTTGACTTTATTTTAGTAGGCTTAAGTAGATACAGACCATCTCCCACTTCACAAAAAACTTGTGCCTTTTTCGTTGAAAGGTCCTATAAGACACAACCAGTAGGAGTAAATAGGGCATTACATTGAAATTGAATGCATAACTTGTGTATATATAATAAGTTGTACTTGAAATATGGTACATAAAGAACAATATGCAGAGTAAGATTAGGAAGGATTGAGATACTTCCTATGTGAATCACATTGATTCTAAAGGAATTTGGTAAACTAATGCTTAAACAGACAAGAAGAGGAGTAAAAGATATAAAAGATGTCGAATTGAAACACAGATGTTCTGAAGCACCTGAATCAATGATCCAGGTCCTGGAGTTATGAACTGAGAAGCAAGTGCCTGAATATTTTAGAATTGTACCTGCAACAGCATTAGCAATTACTGTTGTTCATGGGTTTCCATCATCATTCATCTTTAGGTCTCTCGTTACTTGTTGCACCAGATTATCATATTATGCCTTGCTTAAATGTTTGTTGTATATTTTTTTCCCTATTTCCCCATGCGTGTACTCATATTCTTTTTTTGTCATCACAGTATTACCTTTAATTGAACTTTGGAACCCCTTTGTTTTTGTGAACTCAAAATCATCTGGGTACCGTATGAGCCTGTAGCAATCATCATGGACATGTCCTGTCATTTCACAATATGTGCAAGTTACATTTGGGTTGAACATTATCTTCCTTGATTTGAATTTCTGAGGTGATTTTCCAAACTTCTGATTCTCAGATGCACCTTACTTCTGTAGTGTATAACCCGCTCTATTCTTCTGATTTCTAGGTTTGCAGGTTCCTCTACCATGTCCTGTCACCATGAAGGATGTAGAGTCAGTTGGAACGAATGCATTCACATATGTTTCCCTTTGATTCGCATCCTGTAATAGAAAAGAGTAGACAATATCAATATTTGGCAGGGGATTCATCATCATGATGTTTCCCCCAGCCTGTGCATAAACATCATTAAGGCCCATAAGGAATTTAATTAGCCTTTGGTCCTGCAAAGACTTAGTTAGCTTTTGTTTTCCCTTACATACACATACATATGTGCAACATATGACTAAATCAAGTGAATCTAACGCATCCCATAATCGTTTGACTTTTGTGAAATACCCTGCAATATCATTGTTACCCTGAAAATTCCTTTTGCATATGATATAGCTTAGCACCATTAGATCTTCCAAACCTGTGTTCTAGGTTTTCCTATAGTTCTTTGGCTATCTTAGAGTAGATCATATTGTCTCCAATATCCTTCGACAGTGAATTCAGTATCTAGGATATCACCATGTCGTTGTTGCAACTCCACTGCTCATCATTTGCTGTAGTGATATCTGGGGCTTTGCAAGTGTCGTTGATGAAACCAAGTTTCATTTTGGAAGAAAGTGCTATGAGGATAGATCTTCTCCATCCTTGAAAGCCTTTTCCGTCAAAAGAGGAGTTAACCAGATTCATACTGGGTGTGTTAATTTTGTCTCATATTTTGTGTTTGCTGAAGACGATTTGAGAGAGGGGTGATTTAGGATCGAGTTTTTGCTCCTGATACCATGTAGGAATAGGATGATAAACTATCGAGGGTTTGCAGAATTTTTTTTCGTATCTCATAACTCTGTAATTACAAATATTTATACAACCTATTAAGGACTACTACTGCAAAATTAATATGACTAAACTTAATTACAAAGAATCAATCCAATAACACCGAACTAACTTTGTACTGGCCCACTGGCCCAAGACTTGTGCATATTACCACATACTCATTATGTTATTAATCAGCCCAACTAGTTTGTCCAGGCCCATTAGTTTATTTTCGACATACTTAGAGTCATCCAGAGCTTCCAACGAAATTTCTCTTCTGCTTCAAATTCTTGTTCGATAAGCTGGATGGTGAGCTTTCCTGCCCATTAATGGTGGAGGAGGACCTTTTTCCAACATAGGGAGTACATTATCAAGTGGGAACCGGTCTTGCTAGATAACGACCTTCAGTACAAGGAGGAGCCTTTTTCTTTTCTTAATCGATGTGTCTAGTGGAAGAAGCCACTTAGGAAACTAAGAAGGACATATGAGACAAGAAATCTCACTTGTTTGAGAATCCAGGTACTACCTTCTTCTTGATTTAGCTCATTTTTTTCTTGTTTAATCATTCAGCAGGGAGGAATGATGGATAAATTAGTGTATGTTGTAACGACCTATCATGTTATTATGGGTGAGATAAACTAAAAGAAATTAGATGAGAAAACTCTCAGGTTGGGGTGTTTGAAAATATAAGGCTAGGCCAAGCTTAGACAAAATCTGAGTGAGTGAGGATTCCTGAATTTTTTTCCATTTTCAGTCACTATAGAGAGTGGCATTCCTCTACTGCGACGATCATTATAATAGAGAAATTTTTTCTGTAGCGGGAGTAAAGAGAGGTCAACCCTGTTATAGTGGGTGACTTCTATTACAGCGGTGCCGCTATAGCAGGATATGTCATTATAAATGTAGAAACTGACCCAAAAATGTTCATTCTTACTCATATACATTTTGGGGATGGGCAGAGGTGATTTGGGTGAAATTCCATCAATTTTCCACCAAGTTTCTTCGTAAGGTAAGCAATTGTTTCTCGAATCTAGGACTCCGATTTCTATACCTCAGAATCGGTAGTTACAGGTCTTGTAGAGGGTTTGGCTTAATCTAAGATTAAGGAATCTTGTGTAACAAAGATTGTGGAATATAGAACCTAGGGTTTTGTTTATAAACTGTTTATTCATGATTATATTACCATAATTTTCTAGTATAATCATAAATTGATAGTTCTAGGTGAATTATTGGTGGGAAAGCCCTGGGTTGGGAGGAATAATCATGAGGTTGGCTTGGGGTTTGGGATTAAGATATAATTTGGGGTTAATAAGTCCATTTGGATGTTGATATTTTGTTGTGTTTTTGTTTTTAGACCAAGATAAATTTAAAGCTTCAAAAAAAGGGAACACTTAGGTTCAATAGAGTATTCAGGCTTAATTAAAGATAGGTGATAGTTGAATTGTTTTCCAATTTATGTTATTTGTTCATGTGAACTATTTTTTTAGTATTTATTGTACATTTCATGTATTAGGGATAAGGGAATGAATGTTAAGGTTACCTGGTTGTCCATTTCATGCAATGAACTGTCTTAAATACTTGTTGATTCTACAAGTGTGAGTTGTTTTCATTGTGGACGTGATTGTTGTGATGTTTATGACTTTCAGTTAGCTTGGGTACCACGCTTAGTACGGGATATCTATCAGTTATCTTGGGTATCACGCCTAGTACATGTTCTATTATGGTTGGCTCAGGTACCAAGCCTGGTACATGTTTGGTTGTGCTTGTGTGTGTTGTTTCCATGAGTGAATCGGCTATTATTTCCTTTAATGCAATTATTACATGTTGGTCCATGAGTGGCCAAATTATTGTGTTTAAATGCTGCAGTGGTTCTTGTGTAGATCAGGATTGCATGTTAAACACCATAGATTATGTCTTAGGGATCCTTGGGTGGTCCAGATAACCTGAAATGGGTGTGCAATCGCTAATATAATTGTTGTTGTATTTTTAGACATGTCTCATGTGGTTGTTAAGTCAGGTTGATGGCTAAGAGTCTTGTTTATTTTCTGTGACTTGGGTTATACATGTTTTGTCCTGTTTTACTAAGTTATAGTTATATGTTCATCTCGGATATTTAAAGTTGGCCAATGATCCTACTAGTACACTGTGGTTTTTGTGTATTGATACTACATTTTCTCTTCTTTTGTAAACTATAGGGCATATTCCGACGGCGGCTACGTGATCTCAGTTGAGATATGGACTTTTCCTGAATCTTAGGGTGAGTGCTACCATGGATTCATCTACTCTCTCTAGTCCATTATTTGGACTTAGATTTTATTTGTTTGGGGTTGCATCCCAATATTCTAGACTACGTTAGATGTTTTGGTACACGATATTCAGATTCTAGGGGGATTATGTAACATCACCTAACTCAGACAGAACAATAGAAAATTCGTGAACCACGAAGGGGTTCATGAACCTTGAAAGGAACCACGGTCCGTCACCCTCATCGTGGTTCACACCCTCCCAGAAATGGTGGACCATGGGACCCTTCACTGGCCGTGGACCACCACACGAGCCGTGGGAAGGCTCGTGGGGGTGAGACAGAACCTCCAAAGCTCTGACATCAAACCACAGAGTCCTCCACGGGTCGTGGTCTTGATGACGGGCCGTGGGAGAATCAGTGGACCTAAGCCAGCAGACCACCAACCAAAGTAAAGAACCACGGTGGCCTTCACAGTCCGTGGTCCTTCACACGGGGCCATGGTAGGGCTCATGGAAAGGACCCCAGAACCAGTAGCCACAGCCAGCAGACCACGACCCAGTTGACGGGTCGTGGTCCTAGTGACGGTCCGTCACTGGCACCGTGGTCGGCCTCGGCAGATTTTAAGTTAGGTGTCGTTTGGTCTTTTCCCATATTGTTTGGGCACCTAAACTACGTCGTTTAACCCCTAAAATACGTCGTTTTACATAGTTTAAGCCTAGTAAATTGGTGAGAACTTACCCAGAACGATTATTCTCCAAAATCAATCGAAACTTAGAGCAAAAGAAGAGAAAAGAGTCAACCAAACCCTTCTAAGAACGCAACAGGTTTTCTTCAGTTCCAGCCCCAAAATCAAAAGATTTCTCCATGAATTTCGTCACTAGGTATGTGGGATTTCACTAGTGGATTCCTTTCATCCACTAGGTCCCTAGAGTTTAGTCAGATTCTTTATTCTCTATATTATGTTTAGACCTAGGGCTTCTAAATCCTTGGATAGTTGTTGTGAATTAGCTGTTATAATTTTCTTAATCAGATTACCATGTTTTCGTGAAATAAATGCTTAGTTCCTGGCATGAACCTCAAAAGCCTAGTTGTGTATATTCTATTAATTCATGAAATACACTTGCTAGTTCAGTAAAATAAATAATCATGCTTCAGTATTTGAATGTCACATTATCAGCATACAATTGTTACATTCTCAGATTTTGCATGTCAGTATTTTGAGCTATTCAGTATTTTAGTGATAATGTGTCATTTACGTATTCAGTTGGAGTAGACTTAACCCCGAGTTGGACTAGGGTACAGCGTACCTGTATAGTCTGAGAACTACGTGCCCCCATAGGAGAATAAGTCCCCTCTGTTGGCCATCCGATTTAGTGATCATGCCAGTCATGCCTTTATACCCTAGCAAGGTATATTGGATCCTCTCGATGGGGCGTATACATCGGACTCCACGGTTAGCTCACGTGGTTTTATGTCGGTTAATAGTATCCCTGACAGTCAGACTCTAGTGCATTTAACCAGGTTTTCAGTTATACTTCAGTATTCAATCTCAGCACGTTAGTTTCATGATTATTACTTGGTCATAGCATATATTTCAGCTTTCAGTATATTTCAGCATTTACATTTACTCCAGATTATATCATTGCTCAGTATGCTTGTTCAGCTTATGTATTTGTTCAGCTATATTCCATATCATGCATGCTCAGTACATTCCAAGTACCGACGCATACTCTGCGCTATATCATTTCATAATGTAGGTCCAGGTACTCAGTATCCAGATCACGCATAGATCGATTCCCGATCCATATTTTAGCAGCTTCAGTGGTGAGTCCTCAAACTTCGAGGACAATAGACATGTTTTTCATATTCAGTCTTTCTTTTTAGTTTTACTAGAATTAGTTGGGGGTATGTCCCAGCAACTTTAGTTAGTAAAGGATTTTCAGACATAGTATTAGATTCAGCTTTAGATTTGAGTTTGATCTTTCAGTTGTAATTGAACTCTCAGTATATTTTTTTATATATTCAGACTAGTTGAGTATTCCCCACTTTCAGTTTTAACTTTTTTAGCTTCCGCATAGTATCTCTATATTAAAATTGTTTTAGTATGCTTATGATATGCCAGCTTCAGGGTTAGCTTGGGGTCACTCGTGATCCTATTTCCCATGTTTACGTCTAATGGGTAGCCTAGGGGCGTGACAAACTTGGTATCAGAGAATTTGGTTCAAGAGTCCTAGTATGTCTGAAAGCCGCACTAAGTAGAGTCATTTTCATGGGTGTGAAGTACACCACATCCAATGAGAGGGAGGATACGAAGTGTTTTAGGAAAAACTTCACTTTCTTTCTATTCTTATCGTGTGTGGGTATTATCTCCTTTCTAATTCGTTGTTATGCATTTCAAACCATGCCTCCTCGTAGAGCTTACGTAAGGAATGCTAATGCATGAAATGCTAACGCAGTTCCTCCAACCCCAGACCATGAGGTTTCAAAATGTAAAGTTTCAGAATGCGATTTAGCTTTTGGCTTAGAGTGTGGCCAATCAGAACAATTAGAAGGTCCCAGTTCCTACTAATATTAATGGTGGATCAGTGGCAGCTAGAGTTCAAAATTTTATTCGGATGAATCCACAAGAGTTTATAGGGTCGCACGTTGGTGAGGAACCACAAAATTTCATTGATGAGGTTAAGAAAATATTTGGAGTGATGCAAGTAACTGGTAATGATAGGGTAAAGTTGGCGTCCTACCATCTTAAGGATGTAGCTCATATTTGGTTTACTAAGTGGAAAGAAAACAGGGGTACGGATGCAGCTCCTGTGACTTGGGAGTGTTTTACCGGAGCTTTTCTGGACAGGTTCTTCCTGAGGGAGTTGAGAGAGGCTAAAGCTAAGGAGTTTATGAATTTGAGACAAGGTACAATGTCAGTCCAAGAGTACGGGCTGAAGTTCACTCAACTCTCTAGGTATGCTTCACATATGGTTGCTGATTCGAGGGCACAAATGAGTAAGTTTATGTTTGGGGTATCCGACTTAGTGAAGACAGAGTGCAGGAATGCTATGTTATTAGAGGATATGAATATCTCTAGGCTCATGACTCATGCTCAGCAGGTTGAGGGAGATAAGCTTAGGGAAAAGACTAAGGAAAACAAGAAGGCTAGAAAAGGCAACTATGAGTACTCTCAGCAGAAATCGGGTGGTGGAAATCGCTCACAGTTTCAGCAGAGGTCTACAGCCCCAGCACCTTCATCAGCTAGTGCTCCATCCCCCAGGTTTTGACAGGATCAGAAAGGTAGGGGATCAGGCTCTAAGTCTCAGGGGAGTGCTTCGGGTAACAGGACCTTTCCAACTTGTCCAAAGTGTGGTAAGAACCATCCAGATGAGTGTCTTGCAGGTATAGAAGGGTGCTTTTGGTGTGGTCAGTCTAGCCATAGGTTGAAGGATTGCCATTCTTCCAGGCAAGGACAAAGAGGTAACAACAATAGGGCTCAGTCTACAGCTCCAGCAGCACCAACAGGTCCCCCATCTCAACAGGGTACTTCATCTGGTACAGGTGGCGGTCATCGCCATAACAGGTTGTATGCTCTCCAGGCTTACCAGGATCAGGAAATTTCTCCTGATGTGGTCACTGGTACGTTGCGAGTCTTTCACTTAGATGTTTTTGCATTATTAGATCCAGGGGCTACTTTGTCTTTTGTAACTCCTTATATAGCAGTAAACTTCGGTGTCAGCCCAAAAACTCTTTTAGAACCTTTCTAGTCTCTACTCCAGTTGGTGACCCAGTTATAGCTAGATAGGTATACAGAAATTGCCCTGTCATAGTTTCTTAGAAAGTCACCTCAGTAGATCTTGTAGAGTTAGAAATGTTAGATTTTGATATCATTCTAGGCATGGATTGGTTACTTTCATGTTATGCCTCAGTGATTGTAGAACTAGGATCGTTCAGTTTCAGTTTCCAAACGAGTTAGTCTTAGAGTGGAAGGGTAGTAGCTCAGTGCCTATGGGTCGATTCATTTCTTGCCTTAAGGCTAGAAAAATGATTTCCAAAGGATATATGTATTATCTTGTTCGGGTTAAGGATTCAAACTCCGAAACCCCAACTTTTGAGTCAGTTCCAGTAGTAAATGAGTTTCTAGAAGTGTTTCCAGAAGATCTTCCCAGAGTTCCTCTGGGAAGGGAAATTGATTTCGGAATAGATCTCATTCCAGATACCCAGCCTATTTCAATTATTCCTTACAGAATGGCTCCAGAAGAGCTTAAGGAATTGAAAAAATAGTTAAAAGATCTTTTAGATAAGAGCTTCATCAGACCTAGTATCTCTCAATGGGGTGCTCCAGTACTGTTCATGAAAAAGAAAGATAGTTATCTCAGAATGTGCATTGACTATCGTCAGTTTAACAAAGTCACCATCAAGAATAAGCATCACATCCCCATGATTGATGACTTGTATGACCAACTTCAGGGTGCTAGTTGCTTTTGTAAGATAGACCTCAGATCCGGTTATCATCAGCTTAGAGTCAGAGATAGTGACATCCCAAAGACAGCTTTCAGAACTCGGTATGGTCATTATGAATTTGTAGTTATGTCTTTTGGACTAATAAATACTCATGCGGCTTTCATGGACTTAATGAACAGGGTGTTCAAACAGTATTTGGAATTATTCGTTATTTTCTTTATTGATGATATCCTCATTTATTCTCGAAATGAGGAGGAGCATGCAAATCATTTGAGGGTTGTTCTGCAAATTCCCAAAGATCGTCAGTTATTCACTAAGTTCAGCAAATGTGAATTTTGGTTACAGTCTGTGGCTTTCCTTGGTCATGTGGTATCTAGCAAAGAAATCTGAGTGGATTCCCAGAAAATAGAGGCAGTGAAACAATGGCCCAGACCCACCTCTCCAATAGATATCAAAAGTTTCTTGGGTTTGCCCAGGTATTACAGGAGATTCTTGAAGGATTTTCATCCATAGCTTCACCATTCACCAAGTTGACTCAGAAAAAGGTTAAGATTTAGTGGTCAGATGAGTGTGAGAAAAGTTTCTCAGAACTGAAGACTAGGTTGACTACAACTTCGGTCTTGACTCTACCAGATGGTTTAGAGGTTATGTAATCTATTGTGATGCATCCAGGGTCAGCCTAGGTTGTGTATTGATGCAGCGAGGTAAGGTCATAGCTTATGCTTCTAGACTGCTTAAGGTTCATGAGAAGAACTACCCGACTCATGACCTCGAGCATGCAGTCGTAGTATTCGCCCTAAAGATTTGGAGACACTACGTGTATGGTGTTCATGTTGATGTATTCACAGATCATAAGAGCCTCCAGTATGTGTTCACCCAGAAAGAGTTGAATCTTCGTCAGAGGATATGGCTTGAATTCCTCAAAGACTATGATATGAATGTGGTTTACCACCCTGGTAAGGCCAATGTAGTAGCTGATGCTCTTATCAGATTATCTATGGGCAGTGTAGCACATGTTGAGGAAGAAAGGAAGGAATTAGCAAAAGATGTTCACCGACTTGCTTGCTTAGGAGTTGGTCTTACGGACATGTCATAGGGTGGAGTGATGGTTCAGAATAGATCCGAATCTTCATTGGTAGCGGAGGTTAAGGAAAAACAAGATAGTGATCCTATATTGCTTGAGTTTAAAGGTGCAGTACATCAACAGAAAGTTTAGGTTTTCTCCCAAGGGGGAGATGGTGTGCTTCGTTACCAGGTTCGCTTATGTGTTTCTAATATGAGTGAGTTGAGGCAACAGATCCTTACAGAGGCTTATAACTCCAGGTATTCCATTCATCCAGGTACCACTAAGATGTACCATTACCTATGAGAAGTCTTCGGTGGAATGGCATGAAGAGGGACCTAGCAGATTTTGTGGCTAAGTGTCCTAATTGTCAACAAGTTAAGGTAGAACATCATAAACCAAGAGGTATGACTCAAGAGATTAACATTCCTACATGGAAGTGGGAAGTGATAAATATGGACGTCATTACGGGTTTACCTCGTACTCGCAGATAGCATGGCTCCATTTGGTAATAGTTGACAGAGTAACTAAGTCCGCTCACTTCTTGGCTGTCAAGACTACAGATTCGGTGGAGGATTATGCTAAACTCTACATTAATGAAATAGTCAGGTTGCATGGGGTTCCTTTGTCTATTATCTTAGATAGAGGTCCACAGTTTACCTCTCATTTCTAGAAATCATTTCAGAAAGGTCTTGGTACTCAGGTAAATGTTAGCACAGCATTTCACCCACAGACGGATGGCCAGGCAGAGCGTACCATTCAGACCTTAGAGGACATGTTGAGAGCTTGTGTGATCAATTTCAAGGGAAGTTGGGATGATCATCTTCCTCCTATAGATTTCGCCTACAACAATAGTTACCATTCCAGTATTAAGATGGCCCCTTATGAGGCATTATATGAGCGTATAGGCAGATCTCCATTTGGTTGGTTTGAAGTAGGTGAAGCAGCATTGATTGGTTCAGATTCGGCTCACGAAGCTATGGAAAAAGTTCAGCTCATCAGAGATAGACTTAGGACATCTTAGAGTCGTCAGAAGACCTATGCATATGTAAGGAGAAGGGACTTAGAGTTTGAAATCGATGATTGAGTTTTCCTGAAAGTGTCACCTATGAAAGGGGTGATGAGATTTGGCAAGAAAGGGAAGCTCATTCCGAGATACGTAGGTCCTTACAGAATCCTGAAGAGGGTTGGAAACATGGCTTATGAGTTAGAGTTGCCAGCAGAACTAGCAGCAGTTCATCCAGTCTTTCACATTTCCTTGTTGAATAAGTGTGTGGGTGATCCAGCATCGATAGTACCATTAGAGAGTGTGGATGTGAAGGATAGTCTCACTCATGAAGAGGTGCCAGTTGAAATTATTGATCTTCAGGTTCGCAGATTGAGAAATAAAAAAGTCGTTTCAGTGAAGGTTTTATGGAGGAGTCAATCCGTAGAGGGAGCTACTTGGGAAGCAATAGCAGCCATGAAGGCCAAGTATCCTCATCTCTTTCCTTCCGATTCCGTTTCAGCTTGAGGTAATAGTTCCTCTCCAGTCTCTTAGCTTACTCTTGCGTAAAATCAGTCTCAGTATCATGTTCCTTTAGTTGTTCTTGCGTTTTCAGCATATTTGCATGTTCTTGGAACTCAGTTCAGTTAGATTTCAGTTTCTAGAACTTAGTGGTAGGGATTGCAGCTCCTTCCGTCCATACTCAGCTAGTTTAGGCTTTATTCGAGGATGAATATTCCCAAGGGGAGCTATTGTAACATCTAAGAACCTAACTCAGACAGAACAACAAAAAAATCAGTGAATCACAAAGGGGTTCACGGACCGTGAAAGGAACCACGGTCCGTCACCCTCATCGTGGTTCACACCCTCTCAGGAATGGTGGACCACGGGACCCTTCACAGGTCGTGGACCACCAAACGAGCCGTGGGAAGACTCGTGGGGGTGAGACAGAACCTCACAGGCTCTGACATCAAACTACGGAGCCCTCCACGGGCCCTGGTCTTGATGACGGGGCATGGGAGGGTCCGTGGAATTGAGCCAGCAGACCACCAGCCCAAGTGAAGAACCACAGTGGCCTTCACAGTATGTGGTCCTTCACACAGGCCGTGGTAGGGCTCGTGAACAGGACCCCCAGAACCAGCAGCCACTTCCAGCAGACCACGACCATATCGACGGGATATGGTCCTAGTGACGGTCTGTCACTGGCGCCGTGGTCGGCCTCGTCAGATTTTAAGTTAGGGGTCGTTTGGTCTTTTCCCCTATGTGTTGGGCACCTAAACTATGTTGTTTTACTCAGTTTAAGCTAGTAACTTAGTTAGAACTTACCCCGGAATGATTATTATCCAAAATCAATCAAAACTTAGAGCAAAAGAAGAGAAAAGAGTCGACCAAACACTACCAAGAATGCAGTAGGTTTTCTTCAGTTCCATCCCCAGAATCGAAAGATTTCTCAGTGAATTTCATCACCAAGTATGTCGGATTTCACTAGTGGATTCCTTTCATCCACTAGGTCCATATAATTAAGTCAGATTCTTTATTCTCTATATTATGTTTAGACCTAGGGATTCTAAATCCTTGGATAGTTGTTGTGAATTAGCTGTTATAATGTTCTTAATCAGATTACCATGTTTTCATGAAATCACTGCTTAGTTCCTTGCATAAACCTCAGAACCCTAGTTGTGTAGATTCTATTAGTTCATGAAATTCACTTGCTAGGTTAGTAAAATTGATAATCATGCTTCAGTATTCGAATGTCACATTATCAGCATACAATTGTTACATTCTCAGATTTTGCATGTCAGTATTTTGAGTTATTCAGTATTTCAGTCATAATGTGTCATATACATATTCAGTGGGGAGTAGACTTAACACCGAGTTGGACTAGGGTTCAGCGTACCCGTATAGTCCCAGAATTACGTGCCCCCATAGGAGTATAATTCCCCTCTGTTGGGAATCAGATTTAGTGATCAGGCCAGTCATGCCTTTATACCCCTGGCAAGGTATATTGGGTCCTCTCGATGGGGCGTATACATCGGACTCCACGTTTAGCTCACGTGGTTTTATGTCGGTTAATAGTAGCTCCACATTCAGACTCTAGTGCATTTGACCAGGTTTTCAGTTATACTTCAGTATTCAATCTCAGCACGTTAGTTTCATGATTATTACTTGGTCATCGCATATATTTCAGCTTTCAGTATATTTCAGCATTTACATTTAGTTCAGATTATATCAATGCTCAGTATGCTTGTTCAGCTTATGTATTTGTTCAGCTATATTCCATATCCTGCATGCTCAGTACATTCCAAGTATTGACGCATACTTTGCGCTACATCCTTTCATGATGTAGGTCCAGGTACTCAGCATCCATATCACGCATAGATCGGTCCCCGATCCATATTTCAGCAGCTTCAGTGGTGAGTCCTCAAACTTCAAGGACAATAGACATGTTTTTCATATTCAGTCTTTCATTTCAGTTTTCAGTTTTGCTAGAGTTAGCTGGGGGCATGTCCCAGCAACTTTAGTCAGTAGAGGCTTTTCAGACATAGTATTAGATTCAGCTTTAGATTTGAGTTTGATCTTTCAGTTGTTATTGAACTCTCAGTACTTTTTTATATATATTTAGACTAGTTGGGTATTCCCTACTTTCAGTTATCACTGTTTTAGCTTTCGCATAGTATCTCTATATTCAGATTGTTTTAGTATGCTTATGATATACCAGCTTCAGGGTTAGTTTGGGGTCACTCGTGATCCTAGGTCCCGTGTTTACATCCAGGGGGTAGCCTCGGGGTGTGACAGATTATTCCCCAGGTTTTAATGTTAACAATTTTAGTTAGGTATCTTGGATTTAATTAATGCAATTGGTTCTCTTAGATATTTAGTTGGTTAAGTGTGGCTTGGGTAATTGGTTTTCCCACCGAGGGTTTGATGTGGGTGTCTCTCACGATGGTTTGGGTCATGACAAAAATAAACCTTCAAAGAACCTTATTTCCCTCGCTCTACGTCCAAAGTATGATCCCCTTTTTTTATTAAATGTGTTAAAGGAAGTGTATGTAACTACAAAGAGGAACCCAGAAGAAACCACACTCAAAAGATCAAAGTGTCCAAATCAGCCCCCCAACTGACCTAGTGATGTGCGTGGCATGCAGTGCTTTCTTTCGAGGTCCTCGACAGGTCAGTCCATGTACTCTCTTTTCTGTGACGACATCATTTTTTCTCCATGTTCGTGCATGCTTGCAATATTCGAACCTCATACTTGATCTTGATCAATTTCCTTGAGCATTTACTCAAGACTTTAAATTCTAAATTAATTTTTTTAACTCCAAACTTCTCCATTATAATACTACACATCATAAGCACAATATTAATCCCAACATGATAAATTCAATACTCAAAGGCGATTAAATATACTTTTTTATATATCACACATATTTTTGTCCAAACACCGGAATAATGTTGGAATCATGACCTTTAGATTTTGGATTGTGACACTATACAGTAATAAAAATAGAATTTAGAGAGGGCCAAAATTTTGTTGGTAAGCGACAAAAATTTCCACTAATCCTATTTAACGATAATTTTTTGTTAGTTAGGAGAAAATTATCAATGAAATTCGTACCTAATTTCAGTTTTTATAATTTTTTGAAACTTTGTTTCAAGAGGGAACTTCTCAAACAAGATTACCTACTTTGATGGAATCATTTCTCTCATGGAAATTAGAATGGATACATTTTTTAAATTTTATGATATCGAGATATGGATAGTTATCGCGCTAGGTTATATGCAAATACTAAATCTTGAGAAAAGAAGGAAGAAGGTCAAACGTCATATGAATTGTCATATCCTTCCACATACATTGATAAATAGATGAAGATAATACAAATAAATTCCAAGGCACAACATTTTTGTACAATGATCTCAATGATGAAGAATAGGAAAAAATATCTAGTTGTGAATCAGCCAGGGAGATGTGGGACAAATTGCAAGTCATGTATGAGGGAACTCGCAATGTTAAGAAGACCAGAACCAGTCTTCTCGTATATGAAAACAACTTGTTCCAGATGAAAAAATATGAATATATTAAAGAAGTGTTTACCATAAACTATGTCATAGGATCTGGAAGGAACTTTCAGTCTATCGATATCACCTTGACAAGAGTAACCCCCAACAGCTGAAGTGTATGAGCTTGATGCAAAGTTACCTTCAGTGCTAGATTTGTTGAGTGTACATTTGTCCAAAATCATAGGTGTTGGAGTATATGCAATGTTTATGATTGACAAAGAAAGATCAAACATGTCAGTCAAGCTGTTGAAAAGCCACACCATCTCAAGTAGATGAATTTGGTGCAAATTTACAAAATTAATAAAGACAGAACTAAAGACAAAAAGGCACAAATCAAGTAATGGATAAAGAATGATTCTGATAAACTTAAGATAAGCAAATAAGTATTGAATGGAAGAGTTGTACTATGACTACAACACAAATGAAGCGAGAAGTCTAACTAAAGGAGGAATCCAATTTGAAGTGGAACTTAAAGTCAAGAGAGTTTGAAT